>CATLOQ010000232.1:0-28566 GCA_950022295.1 Bromus sterilis
TATAATATAAATTCAGAAGACCAAAATATAGTTACCTTCTAGTGTTCAAACACTCATGAGAAGTCTGATAATATACACAGACATTATCTGATGGATAGTTGGATTTTGAACATCTTGTTCACCGCAACAGGCAAAGCCGTGCGCACATTTTGTGTGGTCATCGCGGTCTGTTGTGTGCAATTCAGATTTCGAACTTCACGGAACAACCACGGGGTGTTGTAATTGTTATTGTTGCACCAGCGCGGCTTTGCCGCTCCTCCTTACCGGTGATGGTCAAAGTCCAAGGTGATGGCCAACAAGATCCGGGTTGCACAAATCTTTGTCTTCCACTTTTCTCGCTGATTCGCGCTGTTGTTGTTTGTTGTCATGTCAAATCGGAATCGAATAACAACTCTCACACTAATTTCGGGCTCATTGTTGAACAATATAACAATTAGAATGGCAACTCACTTGCAATGGTTCAACATCATTTATTAATGCATTGCTGTATGGTACTCTATATCGGTTCCAAATGGCCACTGGTGGAGCCTCGAAGCTTGTCGTGAACGGGCTCGACGAGGAGAGACGAATCTGTGGCTTGAACTATGCAAGAAGCTTGAATTTCACAGATGAACAATACGAAGAGGCCCTCAAAAGGGTCGATCAACCCGACAACGCAAACCAGCTCTTGGTGGCACTCATAGACGTTAGCAACGAACAACAGCAACACCAAACCAAAGTTCATGAACCACAAGACAACCATTTGATCAACTTGACGCTGCCGCAGGAAGCTTATTCGGATTTTGGCTCGGAACGAAATTTGATGTCGATGGACGCTGGCACCACCTGCAATGTCGATTTGTTCTCGTGTTCCTCGTCAGGCGCGTCCAGCCTGTTGTCGAATAGTTCGAATTCAGTTCAAATCAATCCAAACAATCGGACTAGTTTGGGACGCTTGTCCTATCCCGCAGCGAACCATTCCTTTGAGAGTATGAGTTCGCAGCATCCGTCACAGCAACACCTAAACATTGTGGATTCATCATGCGGATCGAGTGAGTTGTCGCTTGATGGTAGAGTTACGCAACAGGGCACCCATCGAAACAATGGACTATTAAATGTCACCTCGCCATCTTCAACGACAACGAGTTCTTCCAGCAATTTGGGAGATTTGAAGCGGATCTATGTCGACGGTTCAAATGTTGCAAGGACGTAAGTACAATGATAACCATATAACTAACCATCAACACTTTTAAACAATCGAATATATTCATGACTTCTGATCAAGTTGCGCAAGAAGTTTTCTTACTTATAAGCCATAATCATTGACACAATCTCACTTGACAAAACAATCCAACTGCAAATTCCAACATAGACACGGCAAAGATATTGCTTTTTCCTGGCATGGCATCGGGATTTGCGTCGACTGGTTCAGATCGCGCCGTCACATTGTTCGAGTTTTAGTTCCCGAGGATAAGTTCGCCAGACTTGATGACAGAGAGCAGGCAATCGTGAACTATTTGAACGAGTTGGACGTGTTGGTAAAGACTCCAAGCGGGTGCAATGATGACATGATGATTATTAAAGCAGCTATGGAATATGGCGGCATAATAGTGAGCAACGATCAATATCGAGACGAGAGAAGACGTCAGGGCGAAGAGCTCGATCAATTCGTTCAATCCAATCGTTTACCGTACGTGTTTGTCGATGACCTATTCATACCAGCCGATGATCCACTTGGTCGCTCTGGTCCAAATCTCGATGAGTTCCTGCAAGCTAACAGGGATCAGCAGAGCGGTGGCTCGCGAGGTCACCAGAAACTTTGGAGGGCCAAGTCACATCAGGCGCATCGAAAATTCAATACCCAAAGGAACCATTCGAGAGCCAATAATTTTGTGTCAAGGCATGAACAAGATCGTGATTACAATTCATACAGACAAATTCGCAGTTGGCAAGGCTCAGAGAGACCAACTGACGATTGTCGCCCAACAATGGATGCAAGAGCCTCGTTTGTGCATCCCACTTTGACGCCTCGCCAGCCGCCCCAACAGCATCAGAATAGACGACCAGTTGGATCTTTTCAATTCGAAGAAACTCTTAACAAGATGAAAGGAAACTTGAGTAGCTTTTTAAGAAACCAAAGAAATACGTAATAAACATACGTAACATGTAATGAAACACACTATGTCCAAGTGAGTCCATATGAGATTCGCCCGATTAGAATCTGCCCAATAGCAAAATCATTGTTTTTGTATGATTATAGAGTCACGTATAAGATATTTCGGTGTGTCAAAAATGAGAGCGACACTATTGATGATCAAATCTTTGATGGATTTCGTTCGAACATACAGTAAATCGTAAAATTGACAAAATCGAACTTTCATTTCATCAATGGGAATATTTAGTTATGAATCGTCGGAGACATCAAGCAAATTCCACACTCAACTGCTTGCCTCCAATTAGATGAACATGCAATTGATAGACTGTCTGACAGGCATGGGCATTGGTGTTGAGACATATCCTGTATCCATCTTCGAGCTTCTCTTGCTTGGCCAACTTGGATGCAACATACAGCAAATGGCCAAGAATTGGTTCATCAGCTTCTTCGGCTTGAGCCAAATTTGCTATTGTCTTACGTGGTATGATCAAATAGTGAATAGGGGCAACAGGATTCAGGTCTTTTATGGCAAAACAAGTGTCATCTTCATAGACAAAAGTTGCCGGTAGCTCCTTGCGCATAATCTTGTGAAAAACGGTGTCTCCTTGACCTTGTGCCGCCATGTTTTCTGCTTTTCTTTGTACACTTCGGAAATATTTTGTGGAAATAAATCCGAATAATCTAGTTTTGAGTAAAAAACTAATTTTGAAATTGATTCTAAGCAAGTATGTGAAAGGTAGATCGAATAGATTGAAGTTGTCTAAATTTGTCTCGCCAAAATATCATGCTTGATGGTGTGAGAAAAATAGAAGTGCGCCCCCGTCTGAGAAGTGTGAAAGATGAAGCTGGCAAATCTTGCGCAGCCACCGTGCGCGTGCAAAGCACACTGACACATCATGATTCATGATGACTAGTTTGGGCCAGGTTGGTACTAATGAAATCATCAAGGGCTAGCGATTTATATTACCGTCCATCTTCCCCTGATTGGGCTTCTTTGATGATCATCCAGGCTTGTTATGACCAACAACAAGCAGCACTCCAGGAATCTGCTCGATTTGAGCGATTGTAAGGTCGGCGTCGTAGCGGCGCCAACTCATACCCAGTCAGCGGCGTATGCGTTGTCCACGAGCCGAGCGCGACAAGTGCGCCTGTTGCTTCCAAGCCGCAACATTGTTGCAAAATTGAACACTCAAATGAACAACAAACGCTTGGCTCAAATCGCACGAATTCCAAACTTCGTAACTCTCGCTTGTTTTGCTGTTTCATCATTTCTGGATATAATCACACGTCTCATCAACTATTCTAAGAATTATTGCTTTCCGATTATATAATCAATCTCGACCCATCAAGGATTACTTCTCGACCACTTCAAGATGTGTTCTAATGGGCGATGATTTCCGATGAAAAATATCGCAGGACCAATTATTAAGCTTAGTGACGCCACTGGCTTAGTGACTACACTTTTGGTTTGAACAATGAACACTCCATCAAGCATTGGCAGGCAATCAATGTCCAGCACTCACTGTCTAATGTAATTGCTTTATCACGCGGTCACCTACCACTGGATTAGCCAATGGTCTTACGAGAGTCACCCGGAGATCTTCTGACTGGTCTGAATAACTACATCAAGATCTGATTGCGTCGCCGATAACATATGCTTTGTTCGACCTGTGCAGTATATATTTTGCTCTGTCTCTTTCCCTGCCTCGTTCGAACCTTCTATGCTCTGCTACTGGCTTGTTTCTAATCGGTCTCGATCTAAAATCAATACAGATCAACTTGCGCAAACCGATTTTTTCTTACATTTAAAACGTGGTCAATCGAGCGTTCGAATGGCAATCATTTCTAAATCAATGCATCAAAGTGAAAAATCTTATGACAAGCTCAAGCAAAGAAATTTGATCGCCAAAAGGTGAAACTATGGACCTCATTCAAGTTCACCGATTATCATCGTTGACCTTCTCGATGAAAAAACAACTTGTCACCACAACAAGCCTAACAAGAGTAGTCCTCCAGCGGCGACTAGCAACCCAATCGAGTCCCAAGGCTCCTCGTGATGATGTAATCAAGATCCACAAGTGCCTCAAACGACCACTTTCCAGTTTCACAACAACCAGACCGTTATGGCAGAGTACACAACAACACGCCACGACTTATCAGCAACAAGTGACCTCGCCCACAAGCTGGGATCCAAATCTTGTTTTGCCACCCTACGTCCACGACACTCTATCGTATGCATATGGCAGATCTCAAAAGGAGCTCAAATACCATTCGGTTGCGCCCATTTTGGATGCAATGGTAAGACGCGAGCCACATTCAACTGCTGTTGTTGTTTATGATGAGGGAATAAGCAAAAACTTTGAAGAACTCCGTTCAGATGTTTACAAATTGATCAATGGAATGGTCAACAATCTTGGTGTTAAGAGAGGCGACAAGATAGGAGTATATTCGTACAACAATTATCAATTTCTGCTCGTACAATTGGCTTCCATGGTGTTGGGTTGCGTACTCAATCCTTTCAATCCATCGTATAAGGCTCACGAATTCTCTTATGTACTTGGCAAGTCTGATATCAAAGTTCTATTTACAACGGGCAGAAATTCACGCCAATCGTCGTTGAATGACCATCATTCAGTTGTCTGTGATCAACTTACTGGCAAGCTACAGGCAGATGGCCTGCTAGACCATTTGTCTCATATTGTTCTTCTCGACGGCGAAATGCACGAACGAGATCTACCTCTCAAGGGCGTGACAGTTTGCCGGTGGCGTCACGCATTCACCAATAGCAACCAGATTGATGCAAATTTGCAAACAATCATCGATGAGGTTCGCGCCGACGACTTGTACGGCGTTTACTACACATCTGGAACGACGGGTTTCCCAAAGGGTGCTGCAATATCACAATTCAATGTCATCAACAATGCAGCGCTAGCCGTTGAAAGGATATTTAATCAACGAGGACCATTATATCAACCGTTGAGACCCAACGTCTGTTTGCCACTGCCATTGTTCCACGAGTTTGCCGGTGTTTTGGGAATAATGTTGCCATTTATCAATGGCGGCTCATTTGTGCTGACTGGAATCAGGTACAATATTCAGTCTGTGGTCGAATCCATCATGAGATTCAAGTGTAACGCAATATTTTTAACACCAACAATACTCATCGATTTGATAACTTATGTTGAACGCAACAAGTTGACAAATGTGCCTCTAAAGACAATGCTTGTGGCTGGTTCCAAGGTTTTGTCTGAACTTGTGCACAAAACTCACAAAACCCTTCCCAACTTGGAAGAGTTGCGCATTGGCTATGGTTCGTCCGAGAACGGAGTAATTGCGAGCATTCAAACTTGCCAGGAGGCATTAGAAACCAGACCACTTACTGTTGGACCACCGCTTGATTTTACTGAGATTCGAGTGGCCGATGTCAACACGGATGAAACAACTCTACTTGGCCAGTCGGGCGAAGTACAAACGCGCGGGTTCAACACAATGGTCGGCTACTATAAGGACCCTGAGAAGACCGATGAGGTTATAACCAAGTCGCGCTGGTACAAGACGGGCGATTTGGGTATCATCGATGAAAAAGGTAGCTTACAGATTGTTGGCAGAATCAAGGAGCTAATTATCAAAGGCGGCGAGAACGTTTATCCGGCCGAAATCGAGACAGTGCTGCATGCTCATCACCTCATCGAGGATGCACACGTGTTTGGTGTGCCTGACAAGCGATTTGGCGAGGAGATTTGCGTTTGGATCAAGCTGGATAAGACCAAATGTGATGAAGCAAGTATGGCAAGTAACGAGGAAGAGCTCAAGAAGGACATACTTGATTATTGCAAGCAAAAGTTGACGTATTTCAAGGTGCCAAAATATGTGATGTTTGTCGATGAGTTTCCTTTGACTCCCGTGAAAAAGATCAAGAAGTATGAGATGCGAGCTCAAGCAACCAAGATGTTGAATTTGTAAGCACGTGATCTCGGATAGCCGCCAGGTGTTTGTTTTAGTGTTGGTTTAGTATTAAAAGTGCTCAATTACTAAAGTTATCGCAAACGTGCATAATGAATGTTGTCAACTTGCAAGAGACAACAAAGGCTTATTTGTGTATGGCGTACAATTTGATGATTTGGCATAATCCATTTTGTTGCCAACCTGTTCTCTCAGTCTATTACTTGGAATTTTATCCGGACCTTTCCGGTTACAAATGACATTATTGCAACCACAACCTGATCGCAACCACAATCACGAACGTGCCGAATGGGGGTGCAATAATTTGTTGGCCAACTCTAACAAGCGTTGTCCACGCCTCACTTTCGATCCAGTCCAAGGGGCTTGGGCTAAGCGAGATTTACTCAAAAGCTTGCGCTTATATGTATGTTGTCAAGTTAAACTCTTGCTCATTAGAGTTCACGCAACTCTCTCGCTCTTGAAGCTTTGAAGTTGGAAATGAACACACATTCACTCGCACAAGCTTCGAACTCACGACGGCGCATGTCAGAGGGTATAGAGTTTTAGACTCGGCCAGTGAGATCTACTTCGGCGTGCTTGCTGCTGTCACAGCACTTGGACTAGACGAGAACGGCTGGAAAACGACTGTACGGCGGGCATGGCTGCAACTATGATTGAACAACAATCTTGCTGCGTATGAAACAGCTCCAAACAATAATAACAACGACGGTGAGGTCTACTGTTTCAGCAACAACACCGGCAGCAGTCAATCTAGCCAGTCAGCTAACATTGAGCTCCATGAAATGTGGAATGCATCATCAAAACCATCACCATAAATTCAACATAGAAAACAACCACCTCGACTACGCCGATTCCTGAATGTATTAGTGAGTGTTTGTATGTGTGTGTGTGTCTCTCTCTGTGCCTGTGCGTTGCTCTGCTTTGCTTGCTGCAGCACCATTGTAAATTTGCAGCCCGTTGGAATGGGCCTCGGATTGGATTCAACGGAAACACGAGCAGTGGCGAATCAGTGAAATCACTCGAGTGCGGACAGGCGCATAGTCACACGCAACCACAAGCCAGGATGAATCAATTCAACCATCTGTCTCTAAAGCCATCATCCAGGGACATATCAGTTGTAACGTTGACAGAAAACACATGCAAACAATAGAGCGAACACAGTTTGATATAACCCCTTCAGTTGTGATGAGCGTGTGTGCTCGGGATGGATTAAAAGTGAAACTCGTCTTTGTCAGATAACATTTGATAGAAGCACAACATCTGGTTGACCAACGAGGACAAAGCCCAAAAATTACAACAACATTGATAACAACAATAGTCAAGGTTCATAGGTGATATTGAAAAAAAATTAGCCCGAACAAACTGGCACTACTTAACACTGCAAACACTAGCACACAAAACATTCATTATCAAGACATTCATTATCAAGCTTGCAACTACTAAAACACATCAACCATGAAAGGAACTCTCATCGAAAAGTACGGCAACATTCGAGTGTTGGGGCTCGTTTTGTTTGCATTGGCAAGCATCTTTTGTTTGTACAAAATTTATGATCTTCAAGGCAAACCGTCGGACGCCTACAAGAAACCCATCCACACCACTGTCTTGAAACTGTTGAGCGTCATTGGTCGGCATGGCGACCGGGCGCCGTCAGACGTGTTCCCTCTTGGCGACAAACACGCGTCCAAGGTCGACTTCTTCTGGCCAAATGGCTACTCGAATCTCACCGACATTGGAAAAATGCGACAGTTTCGTATTGGTCTCGAGTTGCGGCGTCGTTACAGGGATTTTTTGAGCTTCAACTCGAGCCATTATTTGGCGTTCAGTTCGGGCATTATTAGATGTCAAGAGTCTTTGAATCACACCTTGCGCGGTTTATTTCAAATTCAGTGGCCCACCGAGACGGGCCGCAGATTTGTTGATCTATACAATGCCGAACGAAACTGTTTGAAGCCAAACAACAATTCAACAAACTCGTCGTCTTGTCAGGACAAACCAAACAAGGGCCAACATTTATACTTGCCAGAGGGATCCGGTTCGCCAAGCGAATACAAGAACATTTCTATTGACACAAACACAGTTCCTACGCTTGATTGGCGGACATTAGAAAATTGCAAATATAGCACTGACCACCCAGCGAGCATTTATGCCGATTTGATGAGCAGCAAATCAATTGCAAGCTTGAAAGGCGTAGCCAAGTTGGCTGAGCTGCTCAAAAAGGATTACAAATTTGAGTTTGACACGCATGCGGCAAACAGTTGGTCGACAATTCAGGAAGAGGTTCGTTTAGCTAGAACAAGGGAAACAATTGATATTGCACAGCATTATTTTAACTGGATCAATGAGCGAGTTCCCGGTTACAAGCCCGAATCAGGCATAACCTATTTGGATCTGTTTGCTCAAGTTGTTGTGTACTATTATCGAGAACGTCTTTCTGGTAGAGCCAACTACATTGAACTTGGCCCCATTGTCACATCTATCATTCAAAGCCAAAAGCAAGCCTTGCAGCATAAACGCACCAAAAATGGGACATTACCAAGTGCTTCCATCGAATCAGTTGGAACCAAATCTTTTGACTCACTTGAATTGTTCAAGGATAAGAAGGCAATATTTTATTCAACCCACGACGCAACTCTGCAGGCTATCATGCAAACGCTCAACATGACCTATCATGAACATGGTGACTTTGAGACCAGATTCAACAAGTGGCAACGTTCGGATGATGTTGACAGAAATTTGGCCGGACTCAAGATGGTTGAATTTGGTGCCTCGCTTGTGTTGGAATTGTACGAGACAGAGATGAAAGAGAGAGAAGGCGGCGTTTGGAAGACAACCAAGAGATTTCCCTATATACAGGCAAACTTTTACAACGAAGAAGATGTAATTGTTAAACCAATCAATTACAAACGATTGAAACTGGGCACAATGTGCAAGGAAAAGTTCAAGAAAATCTATGGAAACACCACAAATGTTAAACAACTGATGAAGGAAAAGTTCTACGACAGCGAAATTCCGCTTGACACTGAATACAGTTGTCCATTTGAGTTGTTTAAAAACATTACAAGCGAATATTTTATAAATCGAAGCGAGTTTGTTGATTTGTGTGACAACAAAAAATAAAACGGAATGAACGAACAGAGTTTTGAAACTTTTTATTCAGCTTGATTATCCGAACTATCGTTGCGTTGACTACTTGTTCATTTCTTATTAATTTAAACATTTCATGGTAATCATTTCAACGAAGAGTTTGACAACTACATCAAAAGTAAATATCAATCAATAGAAATTTGAGCATGGTATAAGATCCGCGCAGGATGTGTCCGGCAACTGGCAAGAAGAAAGACAATTCCGGTAAAAGAGATTAGTTGACACGCCATCGGCGTCGCGAGTCGCGCGTGTTTTGCGCTCATGAGCTTCAAACGCGCGTGTG
The DNA here is from genome assembly GCA_950022295.1 of Bromus sterilis. Classification (NCBI taxonomy): domain Eukaryota; kingdom Viridiplantae; phylum Streptophyta; class Magnoliopsida; order Poales; family Poaceae; genus Bromus; species Bromus sterilis. Next base: position 9,528 of record CATLOQ010000232.1, read on the forward strand.
TTCTTTCTCGTCAAATGAAAATGAAGTGTCAAATTGGCATCGTTTCACTCAAATAAACAAAACTATTTGTATTCGCATGCCAGTCGAATCAATACTAGCGCTATATAATATTACTTATTAGTTTAATCACGTTTTACTCAACGATTAGTGTCAGATCCCCGCCCTTGTAACAAAATGAACACCAGCGCCGAAACGCTGGATCAAAAGCATCTGGATGAGCTCAAGAAGCATCAGGGTCATGAGGCTCAACATCTTATGATGGTTGTGATCCTTGTCACCGTGATGCTTCTATCACAAATAGGTCTTGTTTGGTGGAAAACAAAATATCATAAATCGTATATTCATTGTAGTATGATTGCCATGTACATATTGCCTTTTTGTATATCAGCCTATCGTCTTTGGTGGAGGTTCGTGTCAATTTGGATGGTTGTCACACTGGTAACTGTTGTTCTAGTGTGGCGCCCATTAATCATGCCCAACTTTGCTGGATCAGGATCAACAATTCCAAGACTGTTATATAAGTGGTTCTTTGCAATCTATTCAATTTCTAGTGTTATAGCTGTTACAGGATACGTTATATTAGTGTTGACATTTTTTGGAATCAATCTATTGCTCAACATATCACCGCAAGTTGCGCTAGATATTGGATTCATGATGTTATTCTATGGCATTTATTATGGAGTTTTATGTCGTGATTTCACTGATTTCCTTGTCGATCGCTTGGCAGCTCGAATAGGTTACTACAATCCAACCTCAGCACTACCATCCAAATCATTACGCAACAATGTATGTGCAATCTGTGGAATGGAACACGGTGATAAAGAAGATATTGATATCGATGGCATCACTAAGAATGATCAAGATGTCATGCTTCTTGGTGACCAAGATGTCATGTTCGATTCCGACCTTCATCCAGAACGAGAAGTTCTTATCAGCAGTTCAGATCAAGACGAGCGACTCTTTGTTTTGACTTGTGGGCATAAATTTCATGAATATTGCATCTATGGATGGTGCCTGATTGGCAAACGGCAAACATGCCCATTTTGTCGCGAAAAAGTTGATCTCGGCAGGATGTTCTCTGCTCTACCTTTCCAGAAGCCCCACCAGCTATATGGTAACCTATTAGAATTTATTCGATATCTATTTGCCTGGTAAGTGTTAAGATTTCTTGCATTTTACATGCGGATGTGGACATCTAGACTGTGATTACTAACTCTATCTCTCGCTCTAATCATCCGCAACATGCGCAAACATTGAAATCACTAGGCAACCACTTATATTTCTAGTTGTGCATTTTCTCGACTACGAATTGGGATTGGAATAGGATATTATAGCTTTTAATTTAATTTAATTATCTTCAGGGAACCTGAGAACGGAAGCTGGTAAACTTTGATCATAATTTAGCTTGTATCTACTCAATTTTGACAACAAATTAAATTTGATCATGAGTTTATAAATATAAGAGTCGAAAATATCTCTGAACTTGGAGCTTTATAAATCTCAAGGTTGAGATTTTGATTGATTTGGCAAGGGTTAGATGCTCACTCATATCATATGAGTCGTACGGCCCATCGATCGTTTGCATCTATTATTGTTTGATCTAATCAGTTGAACGTGTAAATATTCAAAGAAAATGATGCAACTACCAATGTGTTGCATCAAATTGATGAGAAACTTATTCGTGGATTAGTGATGCAAACTTTTGAGTTGGCGCACTTATTCCGGTAAACAGAAGCTGTCAATATTTGTTGCGTAAGATTAGATCACAAGTGCAGCGAGTGAGATAAGTATGGAGCCCAACTGTGAGACGTCACCTGATTGTGCATCTAGTCCATCCATATCGTTTGTGTTAGGGCTTGTGACCTTCTCAAATTCTGGAGGAACACTACAGCCGGATGCAAGACATGCCTTATGTAAGCGTAAGAATGAATCGACAATCAATAAAATACGTGGCCAGATTATTCCAGCTGTAATTCATTTTTCAGGTAGGTGCAACAAAGTTGGTTTGCTATTGCAGCTGGGCAATGACAAAAACTATAACCCCAACTCATAATCAAACATGATACCCCTTAACGGAAATATCATTCGCTAATTATTCGCGTCATCATAGGTCTCTCAAGGATTGTAACGCTTGCAAATGAAAGCAGTCCAACGCATAACTATATACATCTCTGAGTTTATTGGTTGATGTAATACAATCACTTTCTAGTGGTATCTGATTCTGATAAAAGCGAATATAATAAGTGTGATAATATGAACTTGAAGCAATGCTTATGTACAGATGACAAGATGATGGGCGTGTTAGATGCCAGTATTTGTTGATGATAACACATTTGGGAGCTCACACTAGTTGCGATAAGTTATAAAAGTTATAACAAAGAGTCCAATATTTTTCTTTAAGACTCGGCGGCCAACAATAATTCTGTGTCCCCATTACGTCTGAATCGCCTCAACATTAGATATCCGAGACCTGCAAGCATAACGAGTAGTGGCAAACAAAAGCAAACAAAAATAATAACCTTAACCAAGAAAGAAAATATCTGTTCTTGGGGTGCAGCTCCTAGACCGAAAACGAAACTGAAGTCGGTAAATCCGGTTGCACTATAGGTTGAATCACCTTTGCCAAAAATCAGCTCAAACCGGTACAGCTGGTACTTTGGTTTTGGTCCAGTTGGTGGTTCATACATGAAAAATTGGTAAAAGGGCTGACTGATCATTGGTAGAGTGTCCATCTTCATATACTTCTCGTTGTCGAAGACATCTATCGTGCGAGATATGATCTTGCGGCGATCTGTGTAAGCCACTTCTTTCCAGTACAAAAAGCCGAGTTTGTCTCTATCGATTCCGGAGAACGGAATAATCGGTGCAGGGCTGGTCGCTGGCTTACCATCTATTTTAGCAATAAGACCTGATGATGAAGATAGATCTTCTTCCAGTGGACCAACGGCGCTTGCATCCTGTTTAGATTTAAACTGGACACTCTTGATACGGAAAACTCCAGGCGTATACTCGTCTGAGATCAGCGACTCGCTAGTAGTGTCCTTAACTACTTCATTAGGAGTCTGAACAACAACCACTAAGGTAATTGCAAGACGAGTGTTTTTAAAGCTTGCCGGGGGCTGAATTCCATCAACCATGATAACAACCGAGATAGATTGACTACTAAGTTTTAGATGAGGAACTTCCTTTTGACGATCGGCTTTATAGTCGCGGGGAATGGACAACTTGATCCATAAGTTACCATTCAGATACTTGTGTTGTGGTCTCATTCTTAGGTGTGTTTTGAGGAAATCATCCTTGTGATAAGTGGTTCGCGACGCCTGATCCCAGACAATCTGACCCCAATCTATTTCAATGCTAGGCTTTCCTTCTGTAAACAATCCACTCTTATCCGTGTCGTCAAACAGAATAATTTTCTCTACCAACAGCCCGATCGCGGCGTCCTGTGTGACATTGAAATGAAAACCTGTAGTTACCGGCTTGGGTGGCGGTGGTAGTGGCGTTGTTGTAGTAGTAGTAGTAGTTGTTGCTGTTGGTGTGGTGGTGTTTGAGTCTTGGTGTTGATTTGTTGTTGATACCGGTGATTGCTCAGTGCTGCTGGGTGCGTTGATGTTGTTAGGATTTAATATTGCGTCCCAGTCAATGTTCAGGGCTGACTCTTGAGTAGAACTAGTTGTTATGACCATGGGAGGGCCACCAATGTTTGACCAGATAAAATTTGTCTTTGCTGGGGTATCTGGGTTACTGGATATGACTTGAAATAGATTGACAGCTGACTTGCTTACATCTGTCGAGTTGCATTGTGCCAGATGGCAGTCTGAATTGTATTTGACTTCGATAGTGTTTCTCAATCTAGTTCTAGCTGATAGGCAGCACATATGAAATATAGCTGCCTGAACTAAGAGTATATATGCTATGGTCAAATTCATTATTCAATTTCTCAGAATTTAAACCTTGTTTGGTTGATGATCCATTCAGGAATATGTGATATGACTCAAATAGATGTATATATATATATATATATTCGAATATATTCTTGTTTACTGTGATTATTTGTGTCTTTCGAATATATCGATGAGAGATGAATTGTTTTCGTCGTTCAATAACAATCGATTGATTAAAACTACCGTTTTCGAATTGAGTTGGTTGAAAATGAAACTTGGTTGCGAATGGTGAGTATGATTAGGGAGTTAGATGGCGAATGAGATTGTGGTTGCCGTTGGGCGATTCTGTAAATGCATCCGTTCGTTCGCGATGTACAGGGCTTGAGAATAAAACGCGAATGGAAATTTGTCTTTCCTTATTCTGTGCGTCGCGCAAGCTTGTATTTCGTGCACAGATTTTGCAACGCGCACAGCACAGTTTTCCGTATTTTCAGAATAATTGTGCGTTAAATTTGTGCCAATCCTGTGCCAACAACTGTGCACAGAATTCTTTTTAAACACAATTTTCCCAAAAGTATCATCCTCTTGCGTTTTGTTGTGCACACTTTTGAACCACACGGAAAAGAGACGCCCTCAAGGCTTGGATCGTGATAACGCGCACGCCTCGTTACCGCCATCAAGAGCGCCTCATGACGGGCACATATTACGCATGTATGCGCTATGCTAGGCGTAGCTAGCGCGTATGGTTCCCCTTATCACAGGCTCCTGATAAGGTCTTGTGCCAGACATACGGTCTGCATAGTCATCATGAGACGCCGCCAGCTGGGAGCTAGATAGCATCAGCATCTTTTTCAAGCTATGCATCGAGAGAGAAAAAGGAGCATTCGAGAATGAAGAAAAATCATCATCTTGTTTACAAATCGGCCGCAACGACAAAGACATTTGTGTTTGAAGATATTCCACACATCCTGACTTAACATTGGCCAATGGTAAGTCACCCGATGGCAGGGATACAATTTCTCGGAGAGAAAGTTGAGAGCACTTCAAACGCGACCGTCGATGAAATATTACTCGCTTGTTTACTTCTGTCAATCGACTCGAGCTTGCGTGTTGTTGTCACAACACCACGCTATGCAGATGAACGCTTGCCGATCTCCCTCCCGCCCAAATCGGTCGGCTTGTTTCAATGCAGATAGCCAATTGGCCATCTTATTGGGCGACACATTTATCAAGCAGTGTGTGAACTTGTTGCGGATCAATCCAGCTTGATTAATCAGATATTATTGAGGCACCTATGACAATCGCTATCAACATTGTCGCAACCTCGAAGATGGGATGCTAATGAGAGTGTTTAAAATGACATAGTTGTTGAATGATTGCCGTCGCAGGGACGGGACACCAAAAAATCTTTGGAAGTACGACGACCGCTTCGATCATGATTTATTCGGTTTTCTATTGGTCTTTGTGGGACTGGAATCGTTCGGATCTCTATGATGCTCGCCCGGGCGCGCTCTTACGTTTGCGCCCCCTTCGCTTGTGCTCCACGATCGTGGCCTTGTCCAATCAAGCAAATGTCCATCGTCAAAGGCGCCAGCCTGTTGTTGTTGTTGTTGCATCTCGGCCAAATTTCTGCGCGCCAATCTAGCCATTGCAACGTGCTCGGCACGAATCTGGTTGCGACTAATCATCAGGCTCATTTCGTCCTGGTCGGCTTGTTCCGCTTCGGCCAGCCAGCCACCCACCTCATCAGCGTACATCTTCATCGTGAACGAGAACTTGTTGCGAATTTGTTCGGCTTGATAAATTAGATACCATTCAGGCCTATGGCACTCGCTCTCAACATCGTCGCCGCTTCCAGGATGGTTCCTCTGGCTGGTGCTTGAAATTTTGGGCTTTCTTTTGGAACCGGAAATGGCGGTAAGGCCACCGCTGCCCAAACTGCTCACGCTACTTGCGCTACTTGACGAGCTTAGAAGCTTCTTCCCCTTGTTGGCCGTGCCATTGTTTGGCTGCTGTTGTTGTTGTTGCTGCTGATTTGTTGCCAATTTCAATTCTGGTAACGCAACAGCTCCACCATCTGTTTGAGCTTGTAGCTTTTTATTCGTTGGCTGCTGTTTCTGGTTGCATTTCTGCATGTACTTGGACGCTCCGCAAGTATTGCCTTGCAACAATGAGATGGTTTCACCATCATCGTCCAAATGTCTCTTGTCTTTGCCTCTGAACTTGCCTCTTGAATCATCATGTCGGTCACATTCGCGATCATGTTGAGCGCGCAACTTGTTGACAATTTGGTTCAATTTTCGCGTATCGCGAGCTGACGTCAAGTTTTCTCTGAGAAAATCCACTTCGAATGATGAAAGAGTAACGCTTACTGTAAACAGATTCGTGTCATCGCTGCTATCGCCCATTTTGTTGCGATAGTGGATGTGGAACAGAAACGATTCTAAGATGAACGCAATGACAATGTTCATAACAATGATGCTTCCCAAATAGTACAGTCCAAAGAAGAGACGAACCCAGTTTGTTTGTGAAACAATTGCGTACGCTTCCATGGTGGCCAGCCAATAAGTGTTGCTTGTCATACTGAACAGTGTTAAATAACTTGCTATGATGTCACCAAAATCATTTAAATAATACTTGGCGCCTTCGGTGGAGTTGTCGTACTTGAATTGGCTCTCGAGCGACGTGTTTTGACAACAATTTCTCAGATCATAGTCGCCCAGCAATTCCATTCCAATTATTGCAAAAAAGTAATAGAGCACCATTACAACACAGGTCATGCTAACAAATCGTTTCAATAGGATGTAGGTAAGTGTTTGCCACATGTCCTTGTAACGTCGCTTAAATTCAAATGTTCTCATCAAGCGCATCACTCGCAATACAAGCACCCAACCAAAAGGATGTCCTCCCAAAGCACCACTGATTAAGCCAACAATTGACAATAGCAAGACCATCAGATCAAAACGGTTCCATCGTGAAGCCCAATATTCAGTTAAGCCAAGTGCGAGACATCTCATAACTGTCTCAATCATAAAAATTGCAATAAAGACAACGGTTGAAACTTTGTCTGGTTTCACGTAAAGATCAGCATCAAAGAGTTGTTCTGTTTGCGTTTGGTTTTGTTCCAAGGCCAAAACTACTTGTTGTTGTTGTTGATCTTGAATTGCTGCAGCGGTTATGTTTGAATCGTTCAAGTTGATAAGTGGCAACTTGAGACCAGGTATGGGCAGCTCAAATGCAGACGCTTCAATGAATTGCAACAAAGCGAGCATGACAATCAACAAGTCGATGGACCATTCAAAGAAGTTATGCTTGATTACACGCTCGCTAATGGCCAAAAAAGATCTGCCTGATCGAGGAATCCAATTGTAATCGTCGTACCATTTAAACTGAGGATATATAAGTTTCCATTCGAGATTGATAAAGTCGTATATTTGATAAAATTCTTCCAGAGAAAGGCTGCCGTTTTTGTCTGTGTCGAGTGCTTTAAAAATGAGATAAGCATCGAACATGGAACACTTTTGGTTCAAGTAACGCATCAAGCCCATAAATTGACGATACTGAATCTTGTTAGGTTGCCGGCGAGACACTAACAACTTGAACGCCTTTTGGCAAGCCTTGCGTCTATGCAACAATAGCTTGTGGAACTTTTCCTTTTCCTTTCTGGTGAATATTTCATAAACTGCGGCCATTGTCAAGTTGGTGAATAGAAACAGATGAATTATGATGAATAGGACAAAGTAGATTGCTGACCAGCGTGACAGAGCATAAGATGGCATCATGATGTCAGGCAAGTTGGCTGTTGTTGCCAAAACCAATAGATTGCCAACTGTTTTGGGCATGTCAGAGAAGTAATGATTGTTTGATGCAAACATGTAGAAGCCAAATATGGAAAAGACGAACATGAAGAATAGTGCCAGTGTGAACATGTCAATAATTGGCGGCAACGATTGGAATATTTGTCTAACTGCTCGTCTAAGACCATGACAATAATGGTTGTCCAATAGAAAGATTGGTCTCAAGGCTCGTGAATATCTAGCATGGATTGAGTGGCGCAATAGAATAACGATTGTTTCTAAATTCATTGCAACCAACAAGATCAACTTGGACACTGTTCGGCCATGACTAAAAAAACGCCTCGGCCCCATCCAGCGAAACTTGAGCAATAGTTCGATTGCAATAATGCCAAGGGCAAACATCTCGATTGCGGCATGAATCGATGGTCTCAGCTCATAGCCGTCAACTCCAGGCGGCTCAACAAGGGCCAATAGAAGCAGTATAATGCTCGCGGCAAGGTCTAATTGATAAAAGTACCTATTGTGAACTAAAATGTACGTTTCAATTGTTGTATACTGGCCACCAAGCAAAAAGGTGCCACCAGTCTTGTGGGTTTGGTCGCCTGTCTTGCAGACACCATGGTCATCTAAAAGAGTGTTGGTGGTGGTGGCGGTGGCGCCGGTGGTGGTATTGTTGTTGAACTCTTTGTTTCCAAGAGCTGGTTGTTTATCATGCTGGACACATGTTATCAAGGGAGAGGCCTGGTAGTGGCTTTGTGGCGATGTTTGTTGTTGTTGGTCAACTGTTGGCGTTGGCATCAAAAGGCCTTGATTGAAGGCGGCGGTTGTGGTGACTTGTTGCTGATGAGTTGCGCCCGAGTTGGGGCCCACAGTCGGCGTGGCGCCAGCATTGCGCTGAACCAGCTTGCTAGCCCGCTTTCTCGGATGGTTCTCGAATTTATCATTGTTGAGTCCCTCCTCGATATAAATGGACGCTTCGTGGTAATTTGAACGCCATAAATCACTCCTGTGGCTGGCCCACTCCTGGGCCACATTGCTCAACTGGTTGGGCAGTAGCACGTCCTCGGCCGCCATACTCGAGCTCATGTTTGTTATGATTCGAATAAAATTGGCACTAACAACGACAACAACAGCACATAAAGCGCAAGGACAAGCCGAATTACTCTTCAATCAGATGGTGTGAGATTATTACACTGACACAAAATGCTGATTGGCGTCGATAAATCAATGACAGATCGCCAGCAGTGGTTGTTGCTTGCGTTATTCGAGCGAGTGCAGAAAATCTAGCTGCCGGTGGCGACAGCGACGCGCGCCGCTTGCAAGCTTTTGAAAAAAAACCCTCTCAACTTTAGCTTGTGTTGTGCGGTTTGGACGCGTGCATGTCGAGCGTTTTTGTGCGACCGAGACAGCATTTCTTACGCACACATCTAAGCACAATGCAGTTAATCTCGCATCGTAAATTGCCTTGTCCTCTCTTCAGCTCAGAAAAATCTTTATCTTATATTAAATTATATTTCTCTCATGTCTACCATCATCTCTATTGTTCCACCAACAAGCTCTTATCGCTCACTGTCATATCACTGAGATCATAAACATCAAAAACATGTCCTCATTTGTTGTCGCCGGCGCTGCTCTCACCGCTATCGGTTTGGCCGGCAGGGCATTATTGAGACAATCGACCAAAATAAGCTACTACCGTGGCGGGTTTGAGCCAACAATGACACGACGAGAGGCAAGCCTTATATTGGGCACCAACACTAGTCCAAGTGTGGACAAGGTCAAACAGGCACACAAGAAAATAATCATGTTAAATCACCCGGACAAGGGAGGATCACCATACCTAGCGGCGAAAATAAATGAAGCCAAAACAAAATTGATCAAAGAAACGTGACAACAGCAAGATTTTTGGCACGCCCAGCGTGTCAAATTAGATGCAATTAGAAATAGAAATGTGTCGATAAGTTGTTATCTTGTTGCTGTGGTGAAAGAATATAACAAAATCTATTCAATATTCACTAACTACTATTATTGTTCCGCCGTGTACGAAAGAACCAACGAGCGCACTGATACACGTGGACCGCCGAATCAACCAAAAATGAGGTTGTATATGTGTTGCATGAGCCGAACATAATCATCCCGTTGTTGTTTCGTCATCAGCACCACATGCTCCTCTGAGATCTTGTCTATCGGCACTCTGGTATTGCCAACGTTAATCATGAGCATAGAATCATCATCCATCGTTGTCATCATATCGCCATCTTCATCATGTGAGCTATCTTGACCGGTGGTTCCGTATAAATTAGAGTTCACTAAACTCTCTTCACGAAGTAACAAGGCCTCAACTTCTGGATTGATTATTGAGGCACGAAGTTTAGCTGATTGCTGATCTTGCTGTTTGTCTTTCTCATCGAGACCAACAATGGTTACGGGATATTGGTCCTGTTGATTGGGATTAATTAATTGGCCTAAGTTTTGTTGATCACTAGTTGAGGAACCATTTGTCAAGCCTGCAGTTAGATTATTTTGACTTAGATGGTTGTTATTGTTGTTTTGATTTGTAGCCCCAACAGCTGTGGCGCCAGTCATTAAATTAATTCTATCGGCTTCATTAATTGACCATTTGATATTTTCGGTCTCTTTCAACAATTCATAAATAGGTTTCATTTGGTCATTGAATCTGGCCATAACAAGTCTTGAATCTGCTGTAGGTCTAACATTTGGATCCTCTTCGACGATTCCATCACAGTAAGAACATCTGAATTGTGGCCGGCTTGAATCGAATATTTGATTTATCTCTAAGTCAGTAAAGGTTTTACTACAAGATTGACAAATAAAACTGGCCCTAGATGTGAGATCACGTTCCTCTGTTTCTAATTTTCTTCTCACATGATCTATTTTGTATTTGACAACATTTACAAACATTCGATAATTAATACTATAATAATTTCGACGCGTTGACTTTCCATCGTCATCTGTCTCCATCATCATTCGGAAATTGATGAATTTGTCCTGTTTCATTTGTTGCAATAATGATCTGAGGTGTTTTCGTTCTAATTTAAGCACTTCAATCAAATCATCTTCCCTAGTTTCTCTTCGACGGACCAGCATGTCAACAATGAGCTTTTGTTCAATATTATAGAATCCGCGCATGATTAGCCGAATCAATTTTGTCAAAGGCTTTGGTATGTCGTCTAAGGTTGACATGTTAGTGTCGTAATAAGAAGGTGGTGGAGGTATCTAATAAATGAATAATGAGAAACTAGCAATGCCTTGGAGTTGCGTCGCTGTTTGACATTTTCAATGTTGTTTTCTGTCGGATCCACGTTTTGCGACGCCGTTTCAAGTCGACGTTCGAAACGCCGTTCATGCGCAAAAAAACATTTCATTCCTCTCGAATTTCAGCTGATGGTCAGTTCTCGGCAAGAAAGCTCGTTGCACTTGTGTGCTATTGCAATTTGCAAATGTTATCACACAACTGTGTTCACACAAACAGCGATCAGCATCCCAAAATGGATTATCAAAATTTTCGACTATTTTAAGGCTATTTCTTTTATCGTCTCGAATGAAGGGCTTGACAGGTAAGCGATTGTCGTAATTACTATTTTTATTTTCGTTATTAATTCTATTTTGGTGGCACCAAATATGTGTGTGTGTGTGTGTATTTAAGGTTATGATACCACCAGCTAGATTTATTGCACGTGTGTCCCGGTTAAGATTTGGATGATGTGTAATGCATCTGGATCAAATGATGAGTCAGTTCAATCTTGGTGAACAGCCAGGCATCGTATATTGCAATGCAAGGTGCATTAACTGGGCGTCACGCAACATTAGAGAAAGTATTAAGTCTCTCGATCCTTGACATCAACAATCCCCAAATTGTTAGAGTTCTTCACTTTAGAGCGAAGTTAACCTCTTTCGTCTGGTGGCTGTGAACATCACTCAGAGTGACAACTTTTGTATCTTGTCTTAGTAAGAACTGTGCTCCTTGTGCTTGTATTTCTTCTCCTTAATGTAAACTGGTACCTTGACGATCTGTAAGATTTAGGAGGAAGGCATATCACGTTAGCTTGAGTCAAATTGATATGGTGATTGACATTGTCATGTTACACTCAGGATTCGAAGGGTGCTCGATTGCAACTTACCTTGATCTTCTTGACGTGAACTGGGTATGGCACCTTCTTGATGACTGGCACTTTGACCTTCTGAATGATGTGCACCTTCTTGATCACCGGCACGTGCACCTTCTTCTTGACAATGATTGGCTTTGGCACATATACTGGCTTTATCTTGACCACTGGCACCTTCTTCTCAATGTAAACTGGCACTGGTTTCTTGATGTAAACCGGTTTTGGAACGTGAACAATGTGGATCTTTTTCTCCTTTTCCTTGTACATCTTGGCATCGGCGCTTGAGGCCAGGGACACGATTACTGTGATGGCGAGCGCCATTGAGATGGCCACGACTAGCCTTCTGCTTGTCTGCTTGTAGCGGTTGCATTTGGGTTGTGTTGTGGTTAGTTGTTTGAGCGGATCACCATTACTTGATTTTATTGCACGACAAAGTGCTGCTAGAGGGTGTCAGTTATGTAGCAAGTGTGCGATAGTTACCATTTGTTTCATTTTGGAAGTGTTGGTTTGTTTGGTTCGACTAAAAAGTCTCTTTTGAGATTATGTTTGATTGTTTAGGGCTTAGACGGTTGTTTGCTCCTGAGCTGCTTGTTCACTTTGGTTGTTCTTCCTCTTCGAATGGCTATGCAACTTTTGCTTTCATTCAAGTTTGTCAAATTTCTTTTCCAAAACCTTACTAAGACTCGACAATCGATAATGAGAACTCAATCCGACGGACAGTCTCTATTTATACTCCAAGTGACGAGAGAGGATTCAGGCGTCTTGGAATCAAAACGCTGTGAGAATGTTACAATTGATTATCTCGTTGCTACCACGAGGCATTCTTGGGTTGGCGCGAGTTCGAGATTGCGCAAAGCAAACTGCCGCCGGTAGTCGACTTCGAAGTTTGAACGCGCCAGACGAAGAAGGCGGAGGGGGGAAAGTCTAGAGAGGGGCGAGTCCAGTGTTTGTTCTTGGTCAGCAGCAACTCGTAACAAGCAGGCAAAAGCTAGACGACTTTTTCATTGTTGGTAGCCGTGGAACACCCTCAGAAATGGAAGTGGATGTTGAAGCAAAAAATGGACCGGCGAGAGTGTAGAAGTAAAGGTCGAAATAGTGTAATGTAGACTAGCGACGACAACGAAGTTTTGTCGCAAACTCAACGAAAGCCACAAACGTTCTCTCGGCCTTTCCACGGCTAAGACAACAACAACAACAACAACAACAACACCAACAGCGACAACTCACGACGTCAGTGTCGGTCACAATTAGAATGTAAGGTGAGCAAGTTTTTCCCTGCAACCACTGCCGCCTGTCTGCCTCGGCGTCGTTTGCTATTCGCTATCGCCGCCAGTGCCTGACAGTAGTGCACTTGAACTGTTTGATATTTGCATAGATAAGCTTTTAGCTTTCACTTGGATGAGAATCTTCATCTTTATGTGGAAGGTCTCTCGCAAGTGGCTTGTGTAGGTGTGAAAGAAGGATAGAGCCAGGGAGAGGCTCACCTACCACAATTTGGATACGCTAATGTAACGCGCAACAACCTGTTAGCTGGCACAAATTCTTGACGCTGAAAAATGCACTGGTCAAGCTTTGATTTAGTGTTCTAGATCGAGTGAATTAACTATGCCCCCTGTCTACGTGCAAAAGACAATAGAATAGAACACACAGCTGATTCCGACTAGTTGTGTTTGTTTCCACATTGAAAATAATTGCAACAAACACTCAAGCTGGCAACACTGTGCCTGTTAGCAATTTCGCCAATCCGGAAGACAAAAAGCACCAAATTGATTTTTTCCGTAAACAATCTCGCGAAGGATTGTTTTTACTTCTCGCTTTCACTGTCCTACTTAGCTGCAGTCCAGTTCCGCCGGTTTTCAGTAGCCAGCGGCCCCAGCGGCACGCGGCTCAGTTTGGTGGCAGGTTGCTCTCGTTGTTGTCGTTGTTGTTGTTGTTGTTGGACTGTCCATGAGCACATCACCCGACAGCGAGAACATTCTCTCTTTTTTGCCTTCCTTATTCAAGGCTCTTTCCGATTTGGCCAGTCTCGATGGCCGATTCGTGCAACTGAAACAACTCTGCCGCTCCAATCTGACTAGATCAATCTCGATCAAGCTGCTGCGATTCTGCAAGATCATCCGTGGTCATGATCGAATTTCTTAGAAGGCGAGCGCCTCTGACTGGTTGTGTGTCTGGCTTGATGGCCCGCTGAAATCAAGGCAAAAGACTGCGAAGAGTATGTGGTGATTGTGGTAGGTTGCTGGCGCCACACAGAGAACCGCCAGAAGGTCAAAACGTCCGCCTGATAAGAAAGTAAGAGATTCTCATTTGTTTGGTGGCATGCAAATGCGATGAGCGAATGATATCTTATGAGGCAATGCTAGCAATTGGCGGTTAACTTTTAGAGGACAAGGAAGAGACCAAACTTAGGAGTGTGTTTCAACTAACAACCCTGAACGACGACGATCTGCCAGACGGCGCCATCGTTCAGGTGGTCAGTGATCTTATTGTGAGCTTATGAGTTTAAATCTTTGTTCTTAATCTCGTATCGTCGAGTTCGTTGTTGCGCCGAAACATGTATAAAGTTGAAAAGTTTTTTTTTACTTCTCTAATCAAAGACTTGATCAAGGGAGAGAGAAAACTTTCCCTCGGCGCGCGCGCGCTCTCTCGCGCTCTCTCACTCTCCAGCCAGGCAAAACCAAGCCACTTGTTGATGGAGCGCTGTTAGTATGTTGTTTGTTTTGATGCCACAACTCATCTTCATGACCATGAACTCGCCACTACAACCATCACCAAACTGACCACTCAGCTATTCCACAAGTTGTGTTCCAATTTTTTATTTGCATTATTTCAACAAGCTATCATCGGCAGTCAACTGGTTGCACTGTGGTGACGCCACAGTTGCCCGCCCGCCCGCTCGCCCCTCCCTTGCGTAACTCTACTCGCACTCGTAAACCGTGGCTCGGCTAATGATATTCGCTTAATCTTGCAACTTGATACACTGTTGTTGCTGATGGTTAGTGCGTCTCGTCATGAGCGTTGGCTCGTTTGCAAAATAGGCTTCAGTGGTCAGCATCATTTGTATTCATGATAATTGCTTGGCCAACTAATCAGCGGACAGCGCGAGCTAGCTTATGATGAACGATCTTGAATGAGTTCGAGTTGATGGTTGAGTTTGTTGGGTTTTGTTATTATTCTTCGTGAAAAGAAAAAAAAGAATTTTACCCCAACTGAGCTGTCTTATGAGAGAAGGACCTTGAATTTGGCCATCTCCCAAGTAAGTTGCCTTTTTTTCGCCACGCAACGATGCATTGAGCGACACGATGCGATGGGCACGGCTTGGTCAGCCCCTTGTGTGCCCCAAACCGGCTCGTCTGAGGCCGGCCAAATACAAATGATTATGATTTTTATTACATTTGTTAATAGATAGTTTGCTAGTCATTGAGAGACAACTAAATATCGTATAATTCAACTCCTATCGAGCTAGATGATTGATTTGTGTTACTCTTTGTGTCTGCCAAACGAAGCTCAATAGTTTTCGCTCAACGACAGTGCAAATTTGATCCTTCGCCGCAATTGTTCCGACTTGGATGTGCCATTAGCGGATGCCAAGCGACAACTTTTTGCGTACAATTCGAGGCCGCAAAGGAGAAGTGATGTTGTGATGCCCATGCCTAGAACAACAAACACGCCTCCCACGTTGGCCAACGTCAACTCCTTGACACTGTCGCCACTTTGGCCATCGTCAATGTCACAAGCACCACCGCCTCTCTTCTCCTTCCACCATCGATTTTTCAGCACCTCAAGCATGCCGCTTTCTTGAAGACTCAAAATAGCCTCGCTCAATTTGGTTCGATAATCTCGTTTTCTTGTTGAATTCTTTGCCAACGCAATTCCATAGCCCTTGCTGTCTAGCAGACCACCAATTTGAGTTAGGTTACAGTTTCTTTCAATGGTATATTCGATTGAAGTTGATTCCATGAAAAAGGCATAGTTGCCGTTTTCCACTTCTGCCTTGCCTTGTTCGTTGCTTTGCACAAACACCATTTCTTCGTACATCTTTCTAAACGTTGAATGAGGCTTTGAGTGTTGAAAGAATGTGCCCGTGGATCCACTTTCCACACAACCATACTTGATATGCTGCGGATGTCTGTACAAATCCTCGGCTTTCTCGATGGGATACACCACTTTTTCAACTGTTAGAAAGGCGGCCAAATTGGCCGTGTACGAGCTAATCATGATCAATGTGAAAAAGTACCAAATTGCCGCAACCAAACGAGTGCTCAGTGATCTTGGTGCCAAATCGGAACCTTGTTGCATGACAGCGGCAATTGTGAACCAAAAACTATTGCTCACACTAAATTGATTGCGTAGAATTTTGTCCTCCTGTCGACATGGGTGCGGATCGGCCCATTCGTAAGGCGATATGCGGCCCACCGCAAACAGAAGCAGCGACACACCCATATAGGCGCCGCCAACATAAACCCAAACATGATTTTCAAAAGGGGACAGAAAAGAGAACAATTCCAGTTCCTTTGTGGTGGGCTTCTTGAACAATATCGATATTCCTGTGCTCATAAATGGCAGCGTAAAATCAACTGCGTCCTCACGCGACGAGGTAATACTCAAGTCTGCGATGGCCAGATCGGCCTTGCCAATCATCACTTCGCGGATCATTCCGTTCCATTCCTTCTTTTCCTCGTCGTACTTTCCATACTTGCCATCGTCGACCTCCTTGAACACGTAATCGAAATTGACCAAACGCGATAATTCATCGATTAAATCAATGGCGTAGCCTTCGTAGCGCGCGTTGCCCGTTTCGATCTTGGTAGTTTGCTTGTTCATAAAGTAGGGCTCGTTTTTGATTGAGGTAACCACCAGCAGGTCGCGCTCTTCGCCCTCGTACAATGTTGGATCACCACGTTGCAAATAAATCAACTCCTGTTTGTCCATTTTAAGTCTCTTGACTTGATTGGTCAAGCCTGATAATGCGCCACCGATTCCAGTGTTAGTTGGTGTTGAACCAAACGACGGCAACGATCTGGCTTGTTGGGACGAGTCCAAGGGATGCTCCTGTTCCTGAGTCACAATTGGATGCGTTGTCCAGTTGCCTATTATTCTGGGCCCAAACTCGGTGAGTCGCATGACATTTAGCACATAATCAGATCGTCTACCAATTTGATTAAATCTAATGCGACCAGTCATGCCCCGCAGCTCGATGGATGTTCGCATATAGTTAACAATTGTGCTTCCATGTGGCCAGGGTTTTGAGTTTTTGCACGAAACTGGTGCCACCAAATCAATGTCCTGGCTTGAGTCAACACCTTGTAAAGTGTGAGCGATTGTTTCAATTGCGTCATGAATCAGTGCACTTTCAATCTTGAGTCGCTCCGGCGCCAGCCGAAAGCCGGAGTTGAAAAATCGGGCGTTTACCTCGTTGGTCTGCGATTCAAGAGTTAGAATTTGTTCACTGTTTTGATCATTGGCCGAGAGCCATATTATTCTCGAACGACTGTGCTTGAAGTCTTCTAGATCAATTGTTTGAGTGTCCAAACAAACAATCAGATAACTATGTGCCTCGGTCATCATGGAAACTTGTTGCGCATGTTTCAAGACGGTTCGCAAATTTGTACACTGAACATCCAACATGATGTGTTTGATGTTTGTTTTCTTCAACGACCAAAACACATTTCGATAGGGTTTGGTTGGATCGAATCTTAACACTTTGATGTTCAAATCGTTGCTTTTCAAGCTCTTTCCATCAAAGTGTTGCTGTAAATAGTAGAGAGAATCGTATTGTTCATAGAGATAAACAAAATTGTTCCAGTTGAGCTCTTGAAGCACGTCCAGGAATACCTCCATCATTATGTCACGAGCAACGCTCATGTCGACACTTATAGTGGATTGATATTCAATTGGTGGTACTGTTGGATAAGTTGAGCCAGCAATAAAGTTTGTTGCGGATGGTTGCGAATTGAAGTTCACACCTTTGGTGACCACATTCAAATGAGGCACATCGAGTGTGTCACAAATGGAACCAACATGTTGGCTTGTCGTTGGATTTGTCGGTCCAATTATGGCAATTGCACCATTTTCTAGTAGATCGCAAGTTTTTCTTTCCGAGTCCCAGCTGTCGTCATCTGTTACTCGCCTGATCAGGCCCAACAGTTTGGTTCGTCCCAATATAGACCGCTGATTGATTTGCTCGATGGACCATTTAAAGAGTATCTCCTGTTCATATTGATTTTCATGCAATAAAATACCAATCTTCACCTGGTTTGGCAAACTAGAAACAACTAATACTTGTAGTGATAAAAGATATGCTAAAAAGAATGCTAGTAGAGATGAGTGCAACATGTTTGCAATACTTTTGGAATTCAAACTTTTCAATTTCGCGATAAAGTATAGATTACATAATATATGACCAAATAATATGCGTGTAATATCCTTGCAGAACGGTTTACATCGGAGCTCAAGACGGTAATTGAGAGGCCAACAAAGGCCAAATTGAAGAACAGAGCGGCCTCCATACGTCTTCAGTCAATTCTTCTCACATAAGTTCTGGAGTAAAGTCGCTATGCGCGACAACATGGCCTAGCGACGCGCTTCACATCAAAACAATGCAACAATTGCGAGAAAGGTTGAGGCTGTCGCAACCTTAATGGGAGCATACTGAAATATCTCAATGTGTCCATCAGCAGACGAATCAAGTAAATATATCAACACGCAAAATGACGGTGAGACTCTTTTAGGGGCTTTCATATGTTTCAACATCTTTATTCACTCTTTGCATAACAATAAAACAATTTAACACTGAAAAAATTTGAGTTGTATCTTGAACAACAACATGCACCAAGTTGACCAGTTATGCAATCGTCTGTTCAATCAGGGATCTTTGAGCATGCCTCCTTGACTAACTCATTAAATTCATTATATTTGTCGGCATAAACATGATGCCCCGATCCCTCAATCTCATGCACCGTCACCCTGTTTGGTGCCATACAATCCCTTAAAAATTCACCTGGTTGTTTCTCAATCCAAGATCGTGAACCGTATATAAAAGTTAGCGTGATTGATTCCTTCAAATCGAGCAGCCTATGAATTAAGGGATTCTTAGGCCACCCATAAGGTAATGCCAAAGCTTTAAAGGCGGACTCGCCGGTCGCTGTTTGAGCATTACAATGGTAAATATAATTGAGAAATTTGTGACTCTCGTCTTTCAGCTTGGGACGGAACTTTTCTTTCAAGTCAG
>CATLOQ010000235.1:35000-36445 GCA_950022295.1 Bromus sterilis
TGCGTGTGTCGCACCAGCAACGATGAAGTCACTGGTGCAACGATTTTCCGAAGGCAACTTGCATATCGGAAACACATCGTTGAAATCATGAACGAAACCGGTTACTTTCCTGTACCCAGGCCGCCTACGGCTGCATGGGGGCGAATTTTACGGGTGCATCGTACATGAATCCAACGATGGGTCAACGATAGCAACGATTTTCCGAAGGCAACAATCTTAGGCAACATCCGATGCATACCGACAACACATCGTTGAAATCATGAACGAAACCGGTTACTTTCCTGTACCCAGGCAACCGTACGGCTGCCTGGGGGCGAATTTTACGGGTGCGCGTACACAAATCCAACGATGGGTCATCGATAGCCTCGGTGGGTATGAACTAGGCTTAGGTAGTACGGTGAGGTTTCCAAAGAAAAACTCCGCCCGACACCCTTACCCAGCAGGAAGGACCCCTCCCCCCTACTATACCCGAGGGATTTAGACCCCCTCCGGGACCCCTGCCCTTCGTTTGTGAAGCAGCCCTACACTGTTTTTGCCCGGGTCTGCCCACATGTCCATTTTAGCCCAAAATCGTTTTTTGGCCAAAATGACATGCGCGAACCATGTTTTTGCCCAGTTTTCATGTACATGAGCAAGGTTAGGTGTACATGAGCAAAGTCGGGTACCGATGCCCGTTTTGCCCGAAAGTCCGTTTTACACGATGTTGCCCCGCGCTGCGTTTTTTGCCAAAATGACATGCGCGCACCATGTTTTCGCCCAGTTTTCATGTACATGAGCAAGGTTAGGTGTACATGAGCAAGGTCGGGGGCCGATGCCCGTTTTGCCCGAAAGTCCGTTTTACACGATGTTGCCCCGCGCTGCGTTTTTGGCCAAAATGACATGCGCGCACCATGTTTTCGCCCAGTTTTCATGTACATGAGCAAGGTTAGGTGTACATGAGCAAGGTCGGGTACCGATGCCCGTTTTGCCCGAAAGTCCGTTTTACACGATGTTGCCCCGCGCTGCGTTTTTTGGCCAAAATCACATGCGCGGACCATGTTTTCGCCCAGTTTTCATGTACATGAGCAAGGTCGGGTACCGATGCCCGTTTTGCCCGAAAGTCCGTTTTACACGATGTTGCCCCCGCGCTGCGTTTTTTGGCCAAAATCACATGCGCGGACCATGTTTTCGCCCAGTTTTCATGTACATGAGCAAGGTCGGGTACCGATGCCCGTTTTGCCCGAAAGTCCGTTTTACACGATGTTGCCCCTTGCTGCGTTTTTTTGGCCAAAATCATATGCGCGCACCATGTTTTCGACCTGTTTTCATGTACATGAGCAAGGTCGGGTACCGATGCCCGTTTTTCCCGAAAGTCGTGATATTCCTTGACTTGGGCATTTGGTACTTGTTCATTAGCCATCATAGCCACATGACAATCCGGCACGAAACCCAGACTTTGTTGCATG
>CATLOQ010000237.1:0-27073 GCA_950022295.1 Bromus sterilis
ACTTATTTTGTAGCCTATCGAGTTTGGTCGGGCGAGTATCACGTTTAGTTAATGAAATGATTGCGTCAATTCTACGCCGCCCGTGTGTGACTCTCTTTTGAGGTTCACACACAAGCTTGGTTGCGTCAGGTGGGGGGAGTCATCGCGCTAGCGCCTAGCGACCATCCGGTTTTCAGTCGCACGCAAACCGGGCAAAAAGTTTTCAATTATGAAACATGGGCTTGTCGCAACAGAGTGGCGACAAAAGCCAATTAGCTCGCATCGTGGCGTCGCGTTTGTTGTGCGTGTTGCGCAATTGGTTTCTCGTCTGACGTTAAAGTCAAAGTGTGAAATGTTTGAGTCGACACACACACGCACACACGCGCGAAGTGTGTCGACGTCACCGAGCAGCGTGTTAGTCACGCTCGAGCTGTTGGCCAATCCAGAAGGCGTGATGGTGACCAACCCAACACATTCTGACAATTGGCTCGCCGGCCGCCCTGAAATTAGCCATCGAGCGAGTCTTTGGCCAAGTCTCGTCCGGCGAGACGATCTTGCGCGCGCAACGACAAACTGATCCATAAATCGAGATTAACTCTCGCCGAGTAACTTTTGCACGAGATCTCAGCACGCCCAGAAGCTGGCCACGAGACTGAGTTTAGAAATCAATCCCTTGCGATTGAGTTGAGTTCAATTGAATCGCCTCGGACGTCTTCCAGCGGCAAAACTTGGCGCCCGCAAGAACAATCAATTGAGTTGTAATCTACACTAATCTGTCTGGCCCAACTCGACTTGGCCGAGACCAAACTCCAGAGTTTTGTCCACTGTGATAGTGTATAAGTTTGGCAAGAGAGTGTTCGTGTTCTTACAGAGTGTGTCTTGGGGGTGTCGCGTTAGGTCGCTGCGCCTTTACGAGCTCGTGTCTTGTTCTGTGTGTTGGAGTTCACTCTCAAGTGAGTCTTGTTGTTGTTGTTGTTGTTGTTGTTGTTGTTGTTGTTGTTGTTGCAAGCCTGAGTTGGGCACAGTCGGTTCCGAGTGTTGTCGGTTTGGGCGTGGCGATTGAAGGATGCCATTTAATTTTATTTGCAGGCGCGGACAAACATTTGGACTGTCAAGGGGGCGCCCCCGAGAGCCGCCTCCAAGAAGAGCTCCAACTCGAAGTGTTGCTCCAAACGGCTATTGAGCAGCCTGGCATTGAGCACCAACCAGCAAAGTTATTA
The DNA here is from genome assembly GCA_950022295.1 of Bromus sterilis. Classification (NCBI taxonomy): domain Eukaryota; kingdom Viridiplantae; phylum Streptophyta; class Magnoliopsida; order Poales; family Poaceae; genus Bromus; species Bromus sterilis. The sequence goes on from CATLOQ010000237.1 coordinate 1,200, forward strand.
TCTTCTCTCTTAACTAAACACCAACACCAGAAGCAGCAACACACACACACACACACACAATCCGGGCCGGGAACAAACCGCTAGCCAAGAGGAAATTGGATCCGGCTCAAGCGTTTGCTTGCTTGCTTGCTGGCGACAATCAATTTTGGCACCGTTGTGGCGCCCAATCGGTCGATTTGGCGCTAGTTGTCGATGCTCCTCGTTTGTCCTGTTCTCAGATTGAACTACAATTACACTCGATTGGTGTTCGCCGAGATCTGTTCAGAGATGTGTAACTTGAGCGGTCTGGCTTGAGAGGCGCCTCGCTTGCCTGCATTGGTCGTCGTCGTCGTCTCATCATCGTTTGAAAAGAGGTCAAGAGCGTTTTTTAGACACACTCGAACGCCCGAAACGCCAGCTAGCAGTGTGTTTGGTCTTGCCAATGAGGTGCTTGCACGAGATGCTCAGCTCTGCCAACAAGATTCTAAACAACAGATAGACAACCACACGAGACACCAGCCAAGTTTACAAGAGCACTTATGATGATGCCGGTTGCAGACAACACCAGTGCTCAATCGGTTGCGTCAATATACCATAACTTCCAACTCTCTCAAGGACAACTTCCGACAAACACTTTCAGCAGACGAGCAGATTCAATAATTGTCCCGTCGGCCTTGCCGTCTGAAGCTTGTGAGTGTTGTCCGCGAACTGAAAGAAAACATCGAGAGCATTAATCATGAGCGCGATCATCAATCGTCGTCGATGCCGCCGCCGTCGCCGTTTGGGCCAGTTTCGATTCATTACCAAGCAACGTTTAATTGGTCTAGCATTGCGCAATTTTGGTTTGGTTTGGTTTGGTTTGGATCGACGAGCTTGGCTGGGACTCAAAAGCCAACTTGTCCTCGGAGTCGATCGATCGATCGTCTTGCTGACCCGTTCGAGTTGAGTTTGGGCGAGCTTGCAGATTTGCACACGCGCGTTTGAGAGGCGCACGATCTAAAACGCCTCAAGTTGAATTGGAATTCAAACTTCAAATCGCTCGTCGTCGTTGGAACAAACTGTTTGCTGGTTACGGCGACTGTTTTCGTCTTAAGCTAGCTTGGCGAGATTTGCAAGCAAGCCGGAGAGATTCATGTTCATGTGTCGCCTAATTGACGGCCATCATTTCTCTGGCCGGTCGCGTTTCGTGCCCAAGCGCGCCAACGACTAAATTAGCTCCCAAATAGCGTGTGTGGCCCTCTCTCTCTCTTTACATCCAACTTGAACCAGTCCAACCGGCTCGACCCCAAACGAAGCCCGCAGCCGTCCAATCAAGCAGACTAATTTGCACAGACAAACAGAATGTTATTACCATAGACGACTACGTAACAGTGGCCCAAAGGGGGCTGGCCTCTGAGTTAGTTCTGCAAACTCTCTTGACGCTCTTTCTCTGGCCGCCGGGCCTCAAAATGGACGAGCAATTTGTTACGACGGGTTCGTTTTCGTGCCGTTGTTGTTGGCTCTCAAACGCCATTGTTTCGTTATTATCACACACACAGCTTTGTGTCTTGTGTGTCCGTCGAGCCACAACAACAACAACAACAGCAACAACAGCACTTGCAAATTCTCTCGCCTGTGTCTGGACACTCTAATTCTCTAAAAGCACCCCACAAACAACAACAACAACAATGGCAATCGTAGACTCGAGAAATGACGCCGCGCATCCAGTCGTCTTGTTGTCTTAGCGAGTTGATGCTGGCCCCGTCGACCAGTTTCCAATGGTTGGCTTGAAACTTTTGGCGGCCGTTCGTTCACTGCTATGCATGTGCCGGCTTCGGCACCCCGACGACGGTCAACTTGAAGCACCAACTCACACCACGCGGCCAACCAAATCATTCGGCTCTGGTCAACCCGGTCGTGCTTGGCAGCCGTTCGAGACTGCTGCAGCAAGGGGCTCTCTCCCCTTTGAAGCGCACAGCCACACTGCCTTCGACTCGCATTAGGGCGCGAGTAAATCACGATTGCAACACAACCGACGGCCAACCATTTGTGCGCTTGTATCATTTTAATTGTAGGCCAGCCTCGGGCATGCATCGACTCGGAGCAGCGCAACCAAACCAGAACAACACAACACAAGACCAGACTCGAGCCGTCCAACAAATAAGCGCGCCAACTTTGCGCGCCAACGCCGAGACCAAGAGTTGACTGGCACGAGACGCAAACGATATTCATTGAGCAACAATTCAGAGGGCCCAAATCGGAAACGCGCCCTCGAACTATTTTGCCAATTCCTCTGCTCGGCCTGGGCCTTGCTGGCCTGTCTGACAGACCAGCAAGGCCGTCCGTGTGTGTGTGTGTGTGTGTCCCTGGGCGCGAGCAAGTCAGCCGGTTGCACACAGTTCAACAACACACAAAACATCGTCCTCTGGGCGCACTTCACTGACAACTCGACCACCAGATTCTAGCTTGTCCAAGCGGACGAGGGCAGGACGATCATTACGATTGCGCTGTCACGGGCCAGCGGAACTTATGTCGCCATCAGCGCAACCACTGCGCCCGCCACACAGTTGAGAAGAGTGACCACTCAGGCGAGCCGCCATTGCCGCCGCCAACCGCCAGGCGCCAACGACAAGCAAGCGCGTGTTTATGCAGCGACAACAACACGGCCAACATGTGTCGAGCAGGACGACTTTGTGCGCCAAGATTGACCCGTTCGAGCATAAACTCGCCCGCTTGGCCAGCAGACTGGCGCCCACCACAAATCACTGACATCACGAGTGGATCTAGTTAATGACACCGAGCTGGTGCAGCGCGCAACATTCGCGGGACATTCGAGGCATCCGATCTGATCCCGACGGACAAGGTTGTTTGAGGGGGGCTTGTTGGTGGTTGCTCGTTGAGAGGGTTCCAGATCTTTCGACGCGTTGCTTGGCGTGTGGTTTGAATCAGACTCGCGAGCTCGATCGGCCAACAAAACCAACTGACACTGGCCTGTGTGTGTGTGTGTGAGCGTAGACGGATGAGCGTGGTTGGTTACGGGACAGATACGAAAGGGGGCGTGCCTTGAAAGCAAAACACTCATTCGATTTGTGAACGCCGTCGCTTGTTCGCCACCAAAGGCCGCCGGCGCCTCCATTGGTGGCCGTCGTTCAGACTTTGCTCGAGGCGCGCGCGCGAAATTGTCCATATAATTAATTAGAGCCGAGCGAGGTCTCGACCGCCTCGGCGAACTTTGGCTTGCCAGTTTTTGTCTGGACTTGCTCGCGGGCACTTTCTGGTGGTGTCAGTCAAATTTGTGTCCGCTCGATTGGGGCCGACGGCTTGGCGCCGAGCACACGCAGCAAATTCAACAAATTCAGCTCGAGTTCCATGTTAAACTAGCTGGCTTGCTCGTGTTGTTGTTGTTGTTGCTGCTGCTGCTCATCATCATCTAATTGAACCTACCAACTGCACGCTAAACAAACTACGCGTTCAATCGAACGCATGACGCAACAACATCAAGTTCGGTGCAATATTTTGACTTGAGCCGAAATGGGAGACGCGATTTGGGGGCACGCGTCAGTGGCAGTGCCATGTCGCTGCATCAACCGCTCTTTAGACATCGACTTTCGATAACACAAAAGTCAGTTCTATCGGACATTTGCAGCGAGTAGTCGACAATGCTGGCCGGTTGCGAGATTGAACACGGCAATCGGTTCATCTTTGTTTAAAATTACGCTTCGCTTTCGATGAGCCCGCCCGATTTCAAGAAGAAACTCGCGCTCCAACAAGCAGAACTCGGACCGAGACATCTTGTGTGTGTGTGTGTGTGTGTGTTTGTGTGAAACACTGACATCGGCCAGGCTGGATCAAAACTAGAAAACTAAAGCGAACAAACACAGCCAAAGAGTGTGGTGGCGTTTCCAAATCACTGGGCACGCAAACTGACAAGCGCGGCCATCTTGCAAACATCTGTCTTGATGTTGTTGGCGGTTAACGCTCGGAGCTAGACGCGCGCGAGGACCTAGCGACGAGTCATCATTGGAACCGGCTGAGCACTCGATCAATTATTTGCTTGCGCTTCTCGCTGATCGATCTCTTTCGCAACTTGTATTAGTTAGCGATTGTTGTCGGTTGAGTTTGGTGTCGTCAAACTGAATCAAAACACACCAGCGCAAAGTTGTACAAGAATCAAAACAATCAAGTCGACAGTTTGACTTTATCAACTGTCAAGAATGGTTGCGAGGCGCCATCTTTATTCGAACTGTTTAAATTTGGTTTCGGCTAATTTTGCCAAAGACTTGACCGTTTTGTCATTCTGTTCAGTTCCCCTTTTGCAAATCCTGTACACTTGCAGCCAATATTCGAGTTTCATGTTTGTCCTTCTCGCGCTTGCAAGCTCTTTGGCGAGCGTCTTTTCCACGTGATTCCGAAACATCTCGCCCGGTTTTACAATAAACTTGACTCGTTCTATAAGATCCATGCACGGCTCAACAAACTGCCCCAAATAAAAGTCGTTGATTAGCTTGAAGCGGCCCCCGTACGAGATTGGATAGGCGTAGAACGCACCATTGGCGCTTTGTTGGCGGACTCGCTTTTGGAACAGCTCGTTGATTGCAACTGCAAAATCATGCAATTTTGAATCTTGTTTCAAGTCAACCGCCGCAAGACTCTTCAGTGTGGCCTCAAATTGTTCAGGCTTCGTGTCGGCCTGATCCAAACTGGTGGCCAGTCGATCGTCTTGGTTGTTCATTTCTTCAACTTCCGCTTTTGCTCGTTCTCTGGCCTTGTTCTCGTCAATCGTGATTGTGCCACTGTACCGAATCTGAGGCCTCTTGGCCTTGCCGCTATCAGGTTTGTTCAATTTTTTATTCTGCAAGCCATTGGCTATCTGTTCAATGGTGTTGAACAGAAAGTTTGGCTGCTTGCCCATAACCACGTCAAGCGTGCGCGGCACCGACGACACAAACCGTTGCCAACAAACCTCAACACGACTTCGAGCAAACTTATTGATTAGCATCTTGTCACTTTTGAGCTGGTAATTGGCCACTATCATCAAATAATCCAACGAAACCTGGTCACACTTGTCGATCGCCCCGAGAAGACTTTGAATGATTGACAACAACCTGGTTGGACTGCACCTGCCCGACAACAAAGTCCACAAATTGGAGTTGTGCTCAACGGCAGTGATCTCGCTTCTGACCAACAACGGTGTCAACTCTGTCTTGGCGCCCTCGAGCGCCGACTGGATTTGAGCCAGCAAAACGTTGTTGTCGTCATCTCGTTGGGCCTTTTCTTGTTGAGTTTGTGCCTCGTTGCTCAACTTGTCGTCCAATTCAAGGTTCATACTTTCCAAATACAACGAAATGTCCGTCAAACAAAGTTTGGTCTCTTGTTCATTGCTCGCAATTGTGGCCGCGGCGCTAACTTGATGTTGGTGGTCGGTCGCCAACAATTGCGCAACAACAACAACAACAATGCAAGCCACCAGCAAGCGATGGGCTCGCCCGTCAATTTGGCCGGCCACTGAAATATCTCCGGCCAACATGGCTTTGTATGTGATTCTGTGTTCCTCTTTTGTGTTCTCGTCAGACGAGATAGAAATTGCGGTTTGGTAACGAACTGTTGTTCTTTGTCGAGTTGTGACAAAATCAAAGATCTTCGTTTTATGTGTGTGTGTGGCGGTTGCCAATAATTCAGGATTCAAACTCAAGTCTATCCAATCAAAATTGTTCTACCACAATTTGTTCGCACTTGGCAGTTTTAAATCGGTCGAGTTGTCAACATTTTGTCTCCGTCGTCATCGTCGTCGTGTGAAAATCATCGTTTTCGTCGGGCTTGGAAGGAGTCATTCAGACGCACACAATCGAACGCGATCAATCACTTGACAACAGGTGGAACTCGAAACGCCGCGCCAAACGAAGGAGACCGTCGCGTCAATCGAACGAGATCAATGGCTGAAAACAGATAAGCCACGCAACTTGGGCCCTGACTGATCTCGCCCTTGACTAAGCTGGAGCATATTTATATCTCGGGCCGTCGTCGTCGTTGCCAGTCAATCGGCGTGTTGCACCAAACTGCGAGCTATTCAAATTGGAACCTGTCAGAATTGTTAGCGCGAAGTGAACTAGCCAAAGTTCACAGCTGAAAATTTGCAAGGTCAAGCCGACCGACTGACATTTGCATCCGGCGCGCAAATGAAGTTAACAAGCAGAGATTGTCTTTAAACAAACGGGGCTCGCCTACATCAGACGAGTTGCGCCAACAAACAAAGCGGATCGGCCAGTGATCTCTGAACGTTCTGGCTGCCAAGCGACAGGCGTTTGTTCTGTTTGATGGATGGCCAATACGGGACACTGTTGGCAGTCGACAAGTTATGGCGACGCCGAAGACAATATCGACGGGCCCGCATTGCGTGGCAGTCGTCGATGGGGGTGAGCATTGTACGCTGGCAAGTTGTAACAATGTGCCAGGAGAATGATGGCCGCAACGAGCACAAAGGTGGCGGCTCGACTCATTAGATTTGGGCCGGCCAACTGTTTGTTGTGTTGTTTCGACTTTTCAAGTTTTGCAAGTCGAATGCAACCACCTCCCGGCGAGAGAGAGAGAAGCGCACATGCAGCATGACTCTGCCTGGCCGAGTGCACAAAGCGAAGCCAACGTTTGTTGAATGTGCACGAGACGAGATTTTGTCTAACTCACACGAGAGCTGCGAGATGAGCGCACGCTTGCATCGGTGTCGTCGTCTTGTGGCTTCTGCTGTTGCACAACAAGAGCCGCGCGCAACCAGCGCCACTTGTTGCTCAAACCGAGCAGCTTGTGTCTACCGTGTTGCATTTGCAAGAACCTTTTGCGGAATCTCGTGCGCTGATTTGCCTTTAGTCAGCTTGCAAGTTGCAACAACCTTGCGTCGAGATGGGGGACGAGTCGGGGGCGAAACAACCAAAACAACAAGTGCAAGCGAGCGGCTCTCTGCTCCCAATGTGCCGGCTCGAGTGAGTGTGTGTTTGTGTGTGTGTGTGACTCGTTCTCTTGTTTATTGTCTGTCCCGCTGGCAAGCAAGCCGGGGCGATCCCCCACGAAAGCACCATTCTGCTACCACTGCCTCCACTTTGCCAGTCGCTCGGCCGGCGCAATCCCCAGCGAGAGGTGCACGGCTTCACAAAAGCTCCCACATCTCGTCATAGCGATCCCAGAGCAAAGCTGTCAGATTCGTTCCCTTTTTACATGTACTGTACGTTTTGCTGCTGCTTCTGCTACCCTGTTCGTCGCTTGTTTTGCGACGAGGATACGCTCCAAAGCGGCACTTTGGTTTGTTGTTTTCGATTGATTTCCTTTTCATGTGTTTGAGCATTGCGCATTTGCAACACATACTCACACTTTTTCGGACTTGAGGGGCATGAGGCAATGTTCGATTTGTAAGCGAACACACAAGACAATATCAAGACAAAATAGAAATAAACAACCGACGTGACCAGAAGAGAGACAAGCCCCGCTGCCACCTGTTTGACTTGCGCCCAGCGCGAGACATTATGAAAGTTATTCTGAACGACTGCACCAAGTAGTGGCTTAATAGAAAGTATCGCATGACACACACACACACACACACACACACACACACACACACACACAGAAACAGACACATTTCATTTAGCCACTCACCGCCAATTAGCAGCCACAACCGTATTTTACCTCAAAGCTGCTTAAAACGAAGCAATATTTTAGAACTGCTACCACTTTTACTGCCAAATAATCAATATTAAACAAACCAACCAAGGTAAAACCAAACACAAAGAGAAGCTGGACTTTCTCTTGAAACTATTAGAAATTTTAGAGCCAACAAATTATTAGACAAACAAATTGATCGATTATCACAAGTGGTTATTAACAAACGCTCATCATACAAATGGAGGTCATCAAAAAACGATTGCACGCCTACAAAGTGGACCTTGAGAATGCCATCGAGCGAGCCGAACAGTCAGAGCGCCAACTAAAGGAACACGCAGTCAGAGCTGATCGGGCCGAAAGCGAGGCCGCCGCTTTGGCAAGACGTATCACATTGCTCGAGGAGGACCTCGAACGGTCCGAGGAGCGCTTTAAGGTGGCCAGCCAGAAACTAGATGAAGCAACTCAGGTGGCTGACGAGAGCGAACGAATGCGCAAAATGTTGGAACATCGAGCCACTACTGACGAGGAACGAATTGATGCCCTTGAAAGTTCGTTGAGGGAAACGCGCCAGCTCGCCGAGGACTCAGATCGAAAGTACGACGAGGTTGCTAGAAAGCTTGCCCTAATTGAGGCTGACCTGGAACGAGCTGAGGATCGGGCCAGCAAAGCGGAACTGAAACAGGCCGAGTACGAGGAAGAGCTCCGGGTGGTTGGAAACAATTTGCGATCATTCGAACTAAACGAGGAGAAACAAATCCAGCAACAGCAAGCATTTGAGCTAACCATGAAAGCGGCCCAGCAAAGGGCCATCGAGGCAGAGTCGAGAGCGGAACTTGCCGAACGAACCGTGCAAAAGCTCCAGAGAGAAGTCGATCGCTTAGAAGAGGCGCTCACTATTGAAAGGGAAAAGTATAAGCACATTTCAGACGAACTCGATCAGACTTTCTCAGAGCTGACGGCTTGTTGATTTGAACGACCGAGCAACTCTCACGAACCCTCATACAACGTTTACCAGCCTTGAATTTGAATCATTCATCATCTTCCAGAATCATCAAATGATACATAACAAGTGACACTGAGTATCAGCACTTCACGAATGCCATGCCTAATGATTGGGCCGCCGACTTTTACAAGGCCATTCCATGTTAACACCGCTCCCACTTTCCTCCCATATAAATACCGAAACAACAACCGGGTGCCAAAATTACGAGACTTTCACTGATGTCCAGTCTAACTTGCTAACTTTATTCATTTATTTCGCTGCCCTTTTGGAGCGAGACTTGACGGCATCAACAATACGCCTCTTGTTGCGCATCTTCTCCGTCTTCTGTTTGCGCTCCTTTTGAGTTCGGGTTATCTTGTCGAACAACCTCTTTCTCTTTTTGGGGATCATCATTATGCCCATCTTTCTGTACTCGGCATCCTCCTTTTTGGCGAGCTCTTCCTTGTCCTCCACCTTGAGCTTACCTGTTTTGACACTCATCTTGGAGCGCGAGGTTGACTTGTTACTATCGCGCTCTCGCTTTCGTCGATTCTTGTCCAGTCGTTCACGAGATCGCTTGGAATCAAACGAGTCAATGTCATCCTTATCGGCATCTGCGTTTGGTTTGAACTTTCTCTTATCCTTGTTCGGCGCTGCATCATCTTCGTCTTCGGTGTCGTTACCTAATGTGGTCGCATTTTCCAGCTCGTTATCTGTTTCCAAATCACTTTCAACTCCTGATTGACCCTTACTAACCCGGTCCTCGGACGCCTTTTCAGCTTCAAATTGTTTGCGCAAATTGATCAATTTGATCTTGTCCGGCGGTATATAATCACCACGTTTCTCGTTGACGAATGGTGATAAATGAGGTGGTAGAGTGGAACCAATCAAGTATTCAGTCGTAGGCAATAACATGCGCATGTTGACAGAGTCGTAAATCCATTGTGGTTGGATATAAATACGATTGAGGCGGCGTTCTTTCAAACTTGGCCTATCAACAATTTGATGCGTGATTGATGGGTCAGATTCGTCGAATGTTGCTCCCGGAAATAGATTTTTATCCCATGAAACTTCACCACCAAACGAACGAATGACAAATGTCAATGATTCTCTGGGGACTTCACGATTGAGAAAGAATTTCATCCCGTCAAAGAGACGCTCGAGCAACATAACATCCTGAACAGTTAACTTCTTCTCAGCGCTCTTTTCGTTCTTTTCATCGTCCTCTTCCTCGAACACATCCGGTTGCTGCTCAGCATTTTCGATTTTCGTCACAGATTTGTTATCAAGAATGCGTATCTTCTTATTGAGAGCAGCAATGAGATCATCTCGATTGTCAGTCGCCAATGCTTCTTGTTCATCATCAGGCATTTTTCGCTTCTTTGACTTCCTCTTTGTCACTTGACTGTCCAAGATTCCCTTCGTCTCTTTTAGTTCCTTTAAACTTTCTGCGACCACCTGAGGTGGGTAGACGGCATTGATTGATTTGAATAGTTTGAAATTGATGAAGCCCACAACAGTCACATAGAATTCAGTGAACGTTTTCATTACATTCAAATCAACATTCGACACCCGTTCAATAACGAACTGATGTGGAACTAACCATGTTACAGTTTGGCCCATAATCTCAGCTTGATAATAATATCCTTTGATTGATATAAAAACTTTGCGCAACGATTTGCTATTGATAATGTAATGCATGAATTCTATAGTAAGTTTCCTACTTAAATCAATTAGATCATCTGGCCTACCCGGACCTTTTGGAAACATGGCAAACAGAAAGCACATGCTCAAAGCATCATCACAGTCACGTAGTGCATCTATAAATCTAGGATAGCGTTCTTTAACAACAGTGTCCAACTTGTAGAATGGTTTGTTTCCCATTTGCTTCTCAAATGATTCGCGATCATGACGGCCCTTGGCTCGAGTCAAGCGTCTCATGAAAACTTTGAATTCTGAAAATTTATACAGCAATGGCTCGTTCATAAGCATTTGAATATCCCTAGTGAAAAAGTAGGTTTTCCTTCGAGTATTAGCGCCAGTCAGTTTGCTCTTATTTCTAGGTTCAACTGGATACACTCCTTTGAGAATACATAATCTCCGAAAGTCAGCCAATGACACTTGAAGTCTTCTGATGGCAGCTGCCCGAGACATGTATGCCTTGACGGTACCCTTCTTCCTGCGTTCCTTGACTTTTTGCTTCGACAACTTCTTCATTGTTGTTTGCTATAAATTATCGATATCTTTCTAAACTGACAAGAAGCAGGGAGTCGAGGCCGCTTTGTGGACTTCAAATTTGCACTCGAGATTTTTCCACTCGCCAAATAGAAGCAAGCTTGTGGTTACTCTGCTATAATGTATTGTTTTGAATCTAATAATGGACGAATAGTGTTGTGAATTGAGAGGTTTAAAACTAAGAACGTCGGGTTCGTTTGCTACGTCTCCGTGAATTGTTTTGATGGCTGTTGCAAGTAGAAATTTGAACTCTTTCTCGTCAAGAGTATAGGTTGGCAGCAACTTGAACAATAACGAGATGTCAGCAAATGTGTTAGTTTGGGGGTTTAATTTCAAGGAGACCGTTCTCTTCTTGGTAACCGCTCTACTCGTTCTCTTGTGCTGTTTAGAGTTGGTTTTCTTTACAGTTTGCTGATCAGGCATCCGGCATGATTTGAACACTCGACTAGTGTAAATGTGTGGTGACAGCAATAATGACGGTCAATGTTGAATGTATATAATAGGGGATCAAATAGAGATTATTTAATTAGCTATCAATTAAAGATGATATGATGGAACAAGTTTGGTTGATAGTTTTCTTAGGTAACCACCATCGAAATGCAGTTGGGCCGACCACGTTGTTCTCATGCTGTCCTCTCGCGCGGCACTGGAGCAACGCGCGCAGCGCATATGACGCGGTACAATTCTTGCGGGCAAAAACATACGACATGGGCGTGTCCCGTAATCTGAGGTTAGAAAGAGTTTACCGTCGAGTGGAACTTGCATCATTTAGGGCATAATCAGTTCGATTCAAACTCAAATAGTGCCTAACAAAGTTTAAATTTTATCTTTAGAAAAGATCAAGGAGGCTGGGATATCTATTGGTTGTAATGAGCTTGACAAGACCAGAACTTAGCAGGATAAATCAGCATCTGGTTTGGACAGATTTGTCTCTATCGCTTATCAAAGATGTATGATCTTAGCCTGATAACGACTTGCTCATACCTTTTTATAGTTTCAAGGTGATGGTTGGTTAGTTGAGTTTCTTGTGTCACAGACTTAATGAAATCTTTTATTACTGTCTAGTCCTTGGTAGGTCCATTGTTATCTGAACCGTTTCTTTGATCTCCGTCCGACAATAAGGGCACCCTTGGCCTTCAGACTCTTGCCAGGCTATCAAGCATGATGTACATAGAAGATGGTTGCAAGGCTCAACTCGAATATCTTTGTCATTCTCGAAACATATTTTGCATGTCTGAAACGAGTTGCCCACTCCGCAATAGATTTCGTATTGCTCCTCAGTAACTGTCACGTTCCTATCTTCTCCAGCCATTTCTGAGCACAGAATATTGAGATTTGGATCTTCATCTTTTCCATCCGGATACAGGTAAATTTTTGTCTCAGTTAGTGCTTGACTTAGGGATATGTTTTGAACGATTGTTTGTAATATCTGCCCATCAGGCATAACATAACCTATCGCCCACTGACCCAATCTAGTGCAGCTAAGCCGATAGACATAGCTTCCAGGCTTGTCAATATGTTTTTGTAATCTTGCTTTTAGCTCGTCATAAGTTAAAAATGCTTTATAACCAGGATGTGTGACAGCAAGTATTTGCCAATTTTTCAATAGTGTTGACCAGGGTTGGAATAATCTAGTGAAAACATCGAATTCAAATATTGATATGTAATCATCACATGTGAGATCAATTGTTTGTTTGAGGGCATTAGATGAAAAGAATGAGCTATCTATGCTATGTACCATTTGCAACGCGTGGTAAAATGTTGCCCAATTGACGAGTACGCTCGAACCAAAATTATTTTTCCAGAATTCACCTGCAGTTTCCTTCTTGGTAATAAGGTACTTTTCACCAATAAATTTTCCATTAGGATATATAGCTTTCAGTTCAGATAGAATGTGGTTGAAAACTAAAGTGTGTCTAGTTAGTTTGTGTCGGTATTCTGAATCTTCATTGAACATTTCCTCTTTGGCAATCTTGAATAATTTCAACGTCTGTTTACATCTCGCTTGGAGGTTTTGAATAAATATCTGTGAGTACTCATTATCATTGGTTGGATACTTTGAAGTAGAGTCATATTTTGTGTGGATAACTTTTAGTTGCTGATATGTCTCTGGGAGAATCTCTAATATGAATGGAGGTGAATTGTTCAAATTCATGCCAGGCCTTTGACAACATTTAACAACCCTATCCATGAGCTTCCATGTTTTCTCCAAAGATCTCTTATGACCGAAGACGAATCTTGGAAGCTCGTCTTGGAGACATGAATCTGTACTAATCATCGAAAGTGAAGTGCTTGCAAACGCTCTCGTTATCTTTGTCACAATATTGTTTAGACCATCCATGATTCTAGCAGAAGTTGAAGGCACAGAGTGAGGAACTTTTTGTTGGACAATGGTTTCGTTGGCCAACCCGCGATGAGTGCCATTACTGTTGGACAAAAGAAAACCGTTTTGCTGATTATTATCACTAGGACCCAATCCATTTTGAGGCCGATTAGTGATATGATCATTATTATCACTAGGTTGGTGGCGATTGGTGGCACGTCTACGGGAACTACTTTGACCATCATTTCTGTTAGATGATGACGAAGAAGATAATTGGGACGAGCTGCTACTGCAGTTTGAACGAGCCGTACCATTGTTGGGTATTCTCACGGTATTAGAAGTGGACGGTGGGCCCATGTCTGGAGATTCCGGCTGAAAGCCTTCGGGTGGATCTATTTGGTTATCCATGAAACTATCTCCATTATCGTAATTACTATTAACCTGTTGATCAGCGGAAGCACTTGTTCCAGGCGACAAGAGATTATAATCCGCGTGTGTGCCATCATATCTTGGCTCGTCATTCTTTTCTGGCAACATATTGTTTGTAATGTCAGGTACGGTTGATCAGATAGACAATCAAGATATACCAAAGTATCGCTTGTTCTGATCAATGGTGATTAGATGCTTTCGGTTTCATATGAGTAAGCTTAGCAGTGCACAGTTCATGTACCCCAAAAGAAACGCAAAAACAATAGATGTCAGTCCGACTTAAGGATGTGCTTTCATCAAAGTACTGTCTTTGGCTGTTCCTTAGTTTCCTATAATAATGCTGCTTTCGTCTCATAATCTACATATTGAAGTTGCAGAATCAACACGCGCACTATTCATATGGTTCGATATCTCAAACTGGAATAAGTGTTGTATTCTATGAGGATGATGATGATGATGGTGGTGGTAAGCCAAACTAGTTGATGATTATGGCAGAGAGCATGATTGTGAATGACGAATACTAATTTGATTTTAGCGCTCGATAAGAGCGTGAAAAGAAGGTGCAGATCAAGTCAATGATGGCACATCGACAATATCACTTCGTCTTTTAGTTTGTCAATCGGCTCTTCCAATCGTTTCTCGTCTCTGTCGTCTCACTTTGATGAAATTTTTACTTGCTTTGCCGAGGGAGTTCGTGGTTGCGATCATTAGTGGTAGAGTTGAGTTGGTGCGTTGAATTTTTGTTTACTATCTTGAATCACTTGTGGTTTGTTTGAGCGGGTGGTTTTTATTCATGGTCATTGCTGGTTGTCAAACAAGCTCTAGTGTTGGTTTGCAATGGTTGGATGTATGGACGGACTGGTGGTTGTTATTGTTGTGTGTTTGTTACAATTGAGATGGAATTGGTTGTTTTTTCCTTTGGCGTATCTTTCTTTGTCCAACAAACTGGCTGAATGCAACGTTGGCGACTATTCCAGTCAATTTAAACAAAACAATCTTATAGGATTACAATGATGATGATGAGTGATCTGGAATAAAATTCTTCTCTCTATCTCGATGGTTGTCGATCGTTTTCCTGTCAACAAGAGAGGGAGAGCACAACACGCATTAGAAATATTATCTCATTATTAGATTTGTGTCCAAGACAAAATTCTTGATTGTGTGTGTGTGTGTGTGTGTGTGTTTGTGTGCCTGACTGTTTGCTTGTCTGTGTTTTATTCTGTTAGAAGATGAGCCGAGGGAATCTTTGATGGTGTTTTCGGAAACAACTGTAGACACTTTCACAGAAGCCGCCGCTCTGCCGCAGCAGCAGTCATGTTCGCGGAGCGCCGCGTCGGCGACTGCAGCGAAAGCAGCGGCAGCAGCGGGCCGCTCACTTCGAGACAGGACAATGGGCTGCCCGGGCAAAGAATCTGCCACAGAGTATCGCGGCGGTTAGTCTGCGAACTGCCGCGAGAATCCGCCACGATTCTGGATCACACGACGAACCACGCACACCAGTTGCAAGTTGCAACTTGCAATCCTGTCGAACGGCGCAGTACGCGCGCATGGGCAAAGTGTGTCCGTCCAGCTATGAAACGAGAGAATAATGAAACGAGAGGATAATGAAACCATTGTAAGAATTGCACCATTTTCTCCTACATGTATCGCCTCCGATGATCGGAGTCCGATCACGAACCGACAGGACAACAACGGCAGCTAACACAGATCAGTCGCGTTCCTGCTTGTCTGCACCAATTCATTCGGACTTCTCGTAACACGCCCATTTATATCTCTGGGCGCCGAAACATCGTCATCGTCGTCGCCAAGTACACTTGTAACATGGTGTCATCGCGTCATCGGCTTCTGCTCTCACTTATCACACTCAACTCAATTGATCAAAGCGAGATTGTTGAAGACGACGACGACGACAATGACATGCACACGTCTACTCCATTTTATTGTATTGAGGATTGAAATCTGCAAACACTAAATACCAATTCATTTGATCAGACATTATCAGCTCGAGTTATCAATCGGGAAAAGTTCTAGATTTCGAAGCAGGTAACAAACAGTCAAAGAGGGATACGATACGATATGCTACGGCACGACACGACAGACTTGAACAATATTGTGCATTATCTTGCCTGATAAATCGGTCAGAAAGTTCCATTGCCCGATTGTTCACAACCCGAAAAGTACCGACACTCTTTGGTGTGCTTGTAGAGTGACAGAGCTGTCGCCATACTGCACACTGGCAGGCAAGGGTTACACTGACACACGGTGATAACCTGATGTGTCTGAAATCATCCGATATCCTGTGATATATATTCAAGCTTATACGCTTGGAGATGTATGCTTGTTGGCGATTGGACAAACAATTGCTGCATACATATTCATTTCATTCTTATTGGGGCGCGTGAGTTTCAAGAAGTGAACAGATCATTCAGTCGGGTCATGTTTAGTTGCTAGATGCGCAAAGACCAGCCAGAATCTCAATCTAAGTGAATGGCAAATAAACTAGTCAATCGAAGCCAACAAACAATATGAGAAATTTCTTCGAACGATTCATTGCCATTTGTTGCGCATTGGCCGAAAGGCAAAGTTTTGCGCATTCAAATTGGTAGATCACAGCCACAGGAGCGTTCATCTCAACACCGCCAACAACTATTACATTATGTGCACAAAAGATTTACATGTATATATATATATATATATATTTTCATGTTTGCAGACAGCATTTAGTGACAGAGGTCAATCGACAGAGAGCAAGTGTGTAAACTTTAATAGAATTTGAACAAAAATTAGATTCTTCGAATCGTAAGAGAAACATCGACCAGTTTATAGCAGATCATAACACATAATATTGTAATAGTGATACAACAGCCACAAAACACACCACTCAAGGTGAATATAGTCAGTTTGGTCTGCTACAAGCTTGAAGTCAATAGCAACAGGTGCATTTAGTGTAGATTGTCGTCGGGCAGATGTGACGACAATCAATTCGCTAAAGTCACTTGAACGCAAAATCAAACAGATTAATTAGCAAATCAAGCTGAAAATAAAACCAGGCCGATGAAAACAGGCACAATAACAATACTGGATTTCGTTGAGCACTATTCCTATTCTTAGGTTGGTTTGCAAATAATCGAGAGCAAATAGAAGAGAACCTCAAACCACTACTCACCAAAGAGTTCTGCTAATAGGACTTTTTGTTCAAACTTCGTCTTAGCTTGCCTGCTAAGCCATATTAGGAGTTCAAAGGGATCCATCATCTGTACTGCGGAGCATCTCAATCTTCATCTATCAATATGGCACCAACAAGATATAATTTTCTGTATTTGTTAACGATACTTGCCCTTTGTGTCAATCACGTTGGATTGGCCTTGCCAACTATCAATTCAGGTAAGCTAAACACCATAGAACTATTAAGACTACAACAAAATCAAACCTGCCGCACATTGATAGCTAACCCGATGTTTTCTCTGCTACACATTTACAGTTTCACCAATGAAACCTCAAGAACTTACCGGTATTCGGGAGGATGTGTCCATCTCAACTCAAAACAAAGGTGACCTGAAAGTGTCTTCTAATCAACCACAAATTGTCAACACTACGCCAACTATTTCAGCGTCAGCCAGCAACAACAAATTGCACATCAACACCACCGAGAAACTCAAACGAGGCCTCACAAATTTCATGAACCACCTCAACCCTGCACCATACTTTGTGCCCCAAGATGCTACAAAAGGATCGTCAGCTGGATCTCAAGCGACAATAATCAACGAAGGCGGTGCTGACGCAGTTATCAAAGGCCCAAATCGTCTAACCAGACCACTTGGCTCACCGCTCAGATGGGGCCGTTAGCCGCTAGTCGCCTCACACCTTCACTGTTCAAGAGCACATTGGATTTCTAGGCTTGGCCACTGAGAAGATTGGCACAGATCAACAAACCAACATTCAATCACGATGTGCAGCTCCGTAGATCGCTCAGATTCATGCAACAACCAGTGTGACTGACGTGATCAACAACTCTAGAAAGGCGAGAGTATTTGAAATAATGAATTATGATATTAATGATAACATGTTATGCAGATGTTTGGATTCCCTAACGACTCCGTTGAACACAATTCACAAATGATTCACGAGCTCACACAACAATAAACCAATTACATCATTTGAACAAAAGATTTGTCTTTGTTTAAGGCTATCATAATCTCGGATTTGTTATGCTTTAAGATTTTACCATTTGATATCGATGACGTATATAGAATAGACGTTGACTTGTGTCGTATTCACACTTTACATTAGTATGTTTTCAAATGAAGTCCACGACAATTTAGCCTTAACACACAAATCAACCTAAAGAAACAACACAACTCTCAGCATCAATAACAACTTTGTGTTGCGCAAATCTGATTCAGTTTTAAACCTTCAACTGATCCGAGCTTGTTGAGTCTTTTTTTGGTTTGAATGTCAGCTGGCAAGCTGGCGGCAACAAGATTTGTTTTGTTAGCTTAAACGATATCCTCTTAAGCTTGTGCTTGTTGTTAAGTGGCGGCTGGTTTGTTCAACTCAAGTCCTCAAGTGTTTTTTTCTCTCTTGCCTTTGTACTATTTATTATGCGTCTCGTAATAAGGCTACAAGTTGAATGTGAAGGAGGATAGAGAGGATAGTGCTCTTCGAGGTCGTGCCTAATTCGACGATTACAATTTATTACATTGCGCAGTGCCTCGTGTCTCGTGTCTTTCTTTGTCTTGATGGCAAGACAAACACAAATAAGCAGCTCAATCTCACAATCGCCAAGATCTAGTTTCGAAATTTAATTGTTAGATGAATTCCAAACTTGACGAAATTGAGTCCTGGTTTGGCTTACATAAAAGTTGCTCGTTGGGTCGAATGATTTCAACAAGGCAGTTATTTTCCTTTTATCATTAGAGCCTCTCTTTCACACTCACACATACACACACACACTTCACACCGTGCCAACCACCGCCTTGGCCGTCTGGAACAGCAATCAGTGTTATTGATCGGTGTTTTTTGATCAAACGACGACATGCCGGCGAAGGACAACCTGATTGCAAGCCCAAAGTAAGCTCTCGTGTTTAGTAAATCGAACCGACCTCTGCCATGGCCGGGCTCACACATTTATTTGACGTTAAAGGTAGACTGACTGATAAGTGAACACAAAGCAAAACATAAGGAGGACACGAGGAGAGAGAAAGATAAACTTCTATCACTTGTCCGATGACAACTGTTCCTTGGCGAAATCTTCACCCTTGACAATGCTCAAACGTAGCTCGCGAGATCCTTCCTCAAGCATTTGTAGCTCGAATGGCAACAACTTGTTACTTGAGCCAGCGGCTGCTGATCCAGCGGCCGCCGCCGTTGGTCCCAATTGTGTGGTTGCTGCAGACGACCCTGTCGCCGGCGCCGTCACCGCGGATGACCCACCGCCAGCGCTGGCAAGACTTCCAGCAACACTGAGCAAACTGCCACTAGTGCCACAGGGCAAGTAGTTAGCCGCCACCTTGACATAACCACCCTTGCCAAGCAACATGGGTGCCGCAAAGTATTCCAGGTCGCCGTAACAAGGATTTGCGTGACGAACATAGACGCACTCGACGATATTTTGTTCACCTGCCTGGGCTCTCAACAATGATATAGTAAAGCGGCAAGCGGCATAAGCCATGGCCAAAGTGGCCGAACCTTTGCCTCGTTTCGCGTTCAGCACATCAATACCAGCCTGTTGGATACTTTCAATAAGAGTACACGTGGTTGCCTTGTCCTCCATCAAGCGTTTTCTATCCAATTTGGGACTGGCTTGCGACAAAAGTGGCATGATTGTCTTGCCAGCGTGGCCGCCAACAACAGGCACCTGGATCTTGCCTGGGTCCTTGAACAAACCGTTTGGTTCATTCTTGAACAAAGCGCTCTTGGCTGTCAAAGTGCTAGCACGGACCACGTCCAACGTGGTTACACCAAATATACGCCTGAAACAATCCTCAAACTGACCGTTTGGCTGACGAGCCCCGATACTTTGTAGCGACCTCACCGATTTAGTCTGCTCGCTTTGTTTGGGAGCCGACTCGCCTGTTGGTTGTTCTTGTTGAGCCGCTTCTTGTTTACCACCCTGAGCTTGTATGACCTTCGGAGGTGTCACAGTTGCAGACGCAACAGCCTGTTGCTGCTGAGGGGCGCGTTGATCGCTTGCTGAAGCTGCCTGGGCCTGCTGCTGTTGTTGTTGCTGCTGCTGTTGCTGCGATTGTTGTTGATCTTGTTGGGCTTTGTTTCCGCGTAAACGCGAATAAACCTCGCATGCCAATGGAACCAACGAGTTCACCGGATTCGTAACAATGCACAACATTGCGTCTGGCGCCGTCTGGGCGCAACACTTGGCAATATTGTACATGATCTTGGCGTTTGAACCAAACAAATCGTCACGTGTCATGCCAGGCTTTTGAGCTAGACCAGCTAGAACCAAAATCACGCTAGCGCCCTTGACAGCGTCGGCAAGGCTTTCCGGGCCAACGTGAGTGGTTACTTTCACTTGGCGATCAACATGACTCAGATCGAGTCCAACACCAGGTGTGCTGTCGATCAGATCATACAAAGCCAGATGATGGATATACTCCGAGTGCATCATCAATAATAGCGCAAGCGGTTGACCGATGCCACCGGCGGCGCCCACAATTGTCACCTTGATGAGATCCTTCGGCTGCGTGGGTACACGCAATGGTGACGCTTGCGACCCATACTCGGAGCTTCTCGGGTTCGACATGGTTGAAGTTGTCTTATCGCTGCCAGCAGGTGGTGTCCTGCTGCCGGTTGTTGTTGGCTGTTTGGTAGCGATAGACGATTGGCGTTGGCCCGGCGACTTGGAGCGCGATCGACGTTTGCCTAAACTGGTTGTGCTGCCTGGTTGACGCTTCTTGCCGGTGTTCTCCTTCTTATCTTTGGCCATAGTCTAACAAACACAATCAATAGACCAACAATTGATGATCATAGAAGATGATGAAACTTTTCTGGTTGGTTCAAATATATCAAAGGGGATTACGTCTAAGAGTAGACGCAAAGAGATACAAAGCAAAGAGAATCCACTATTGCTGGTGGATGCAATTTTTGAATGCAACAAAAGAGAAGAGTAAAGTTAACAGCTCGTCAAAAGGATAAGTCAGACGATCGTTGATGATCCTCGACAATCACCTTCCTGCACCGCTTGGGGCCCTGCAACCCTGCAGGATTGGATCAAGGCTCTACAGGAAGGCACGCAATGCGTTGTGCAGCGCACACGCCTCGGTAGAGAGCAAGAGACGCGATGAGTAAAGCAAGCAAAGGCGTGCAAGTTGCAATCGCAACGCCAGCATCAGAAGCAGCGGCACGAAGAGGGCTCCCGTTCTGTCCTGCGCATGAGACAGGCGGCTGTCGCCGAACACGTCAGATATTGTCTCAGGTTCATTGTTGTAAACAGATAAGAGACTTGTCGAGACTTGCTAGGGATTAGCTATTGCATGGAGCAAACAAATTGTTACTCATGGTTGCAATATTATCAAAACATCCAATTAGATACTTGTAATTCAACTCAACTATTAGATGTAGAAACACATAATGTAGAAAACAGAACTTCAAAGCTCGACACTGGTTCGGCTTGAATATTATCTTGTTACCTGCTCCGAAATGGCCATTGATTGAGTGAGAACAAAGAACAAAATTCATATTTATATGTTGTTATGTTTTGTGTCTTGATAACCTTATCATATTGTAACTTATTATCAAGATAGAAACTTATATCAAAGCGCATTATATTTTACTGGCCTGATAATACACGCCCTAATTTGTAAATATTTGTTATTTCACTTCAAAATTTCAGAAAATTATTACTACACATAACATATTATAATCAAAAATTTGGCAATATACATACTAGCTTGAGCTTTTATACAGTCCCACAATGGCCTCATTGATCAAGAATCAGGTTCTCAAACACCTGACCAAGTTCTTCAAAGATCTAGCGCCAGAACAATTACAATTAAGTGCCTTCAAAGGTTCATGTGAACTATCAAATTTGCAATTGGAGGAAAAAGTCCTCATGGACATGTTGTCCTTCCCTGCCTGGGTTCGTATAAACAAGGCCGAATGTGATCAGTTGTCCATAAAGATACCATGGACCAAAATAAAATCCGTGCCGATACAAATGAATCTCAACGAAGTTACAGTAGAAGTTGAGGTGTGTGAGGAATTTCGTGATATTGGAACATATAATGAGGACGAAACAAATCTGACAAGTCTCGTTAACAATCAAGCGTCTGGCAAGTATGGATTTGTTGATCGCGTCATAGATGGAATCACAGTAACAGTCAATAATATTCTCATTGTGTTCAAGTCTAAGCTGATGTCGGCAACGTTCAATTTATCCAGGGTATTGCTAGAAAGTCGTTGTCCAAATTGGAAACAAGGCGAGTTGTCGCTGACAAGAATCAAGGACACAAAAAAGGCTCAAATTCTCTTGTTTAAAGTAGTCGACTGGCAAACGATGCGTCTAGAGGCGAAATGCCTGACTGATCCGCAGCAAGCACCGCTGAGATTGATCACAAATCATGCTCAATGTCGTCTCACAATCAAGAAGAGTCTAGACGATTGTTCAGTTGTAGCAGCTAGAATTTTTCTCATATTCGAGGATATATTGTGGGTTTTGACTTTTGCACAATTCACATCAGCTGCATCCTTTGTGGAGTACGTTTTCAGCTTGATAAAACGTTCACCAGTCAGTAAGAAGGCGGGCTTGTTGCAGGACAACCAATCCGGCGGCTCTTCATCATCCTCCTGTCCAACACCAACTCCAAACACTTCACTAACTCACAACAGTTTCAACTTATCGTCGACATCCAGTGTGCCGCCACTAATATCGCCACGCAATACACCACTCCATTCATCTGCAAACAAACAAGATGGGAAGGCGCCGATGCTTACGGGTAATCTTTCGTCGGCTTCCCTATTAGAGCAAAAGTTTCTATGCTATGATCTTGTTGAAACTTCATTGCATCTATATATAGACAAAGTGGACGCTCATTTGTATGATGATATTGAAACCAATCCTAGCTCGAGTAACTCGCGTGAAACTGGTGGCGCATTGCAAACAACTTTAGACTCTATACAAGTGGATTGCTATCCATACTCACGTGCAGATAGTGATAGAAAACACTGGTATAAATGGTTTGATCCATCGCCAAGTAGTCGAAAGCAGTGGATCAAAAATCATTTTGCAGAATTTGATCTATCTAAGGCAAAAAAATTAACTCGAGATATGCAGCGAGAAACTGCCAACGCTTCTACAATCAATTTCGATATCAAATCTGGTAAAAACAATGTGATCAAGCTAGAGCAGGGTACAAATGTCGTAGGTACTAATCAGGTGATCCCCACTGCGGCCAACAATCAACTATTATCTTTAACAGTCCTAGTCAAGATCAAAGAATATTGTATGAATTGCGTGGCAACCAATCAATCCGCTCGAGGTGTGGATTTGAACAAATTCATACAAACCGACAAGGATTATCAGATGCCGTCCGAGATGCCCGCGCTTTATCTAGAGTTAAATTATTTTTACTACTTTGACGCCATCAATCGAATGATGGTCTATGAAGATGTCCCTGATCCATTAGCATTCATGCATCTTTCGCCAACAAAGCTATTATTCGACTCACCAACGCTTGTATTCCTGAACTCATTCCATGTAAATCTATCTAAAGCATTCGTGCATTTGAATGATCTATTTCCTCAAGAAGCAGCCCCGCCCAGCATTGAATGTAGGGTCGAGATATTGATGCCGCAGATTATATTGCCCGCAAAAAAATCACAATCCGATCAAATGAACGATGTTACATCTACAAGTTCTCTGTTAGTCAAATCTGGAAAGATTACTCTATGCAGCTCGATCCATGACCGTGATGTCATGTCTAAACTTGCACTATCCATTGACAGGCTCAAAGAAAATCCTTGTCAACCAATCAACATCGGCGGCTACCAAGACAATAATTTCACCCGGCGTGACAACTCGTTCACTGATGATTGGACTCGTGTATGGAATGCATCCCTGATTGGTAGTTCGAGTGATAAAATTTCTACGAAGAAAAAGCTATGGGCTATCCAGTTCGAGCCTGTTTGGATGGATTTTATGAACTATGATGTCGACCAGCTAGCCAGTAGCCAAAGGCTTGAGCCGATTGTAGAACCTGTGAATGCTTACGCTTTCATTCATCTAGATCTATCGTCAACATTCCAAAATCAATCATCAGATGGCCATGAATTTTCGAACTGCACCTCAGATCAAACAGTAACAAACAAGCGCGATGTGATATCCATTTTATTTTCTGTACTCGACGGCTCAATCTTGGCAAATATGGATAAAATTCAATTTGGCTTCCTTCAACGTCTTGGAATGCATGTTGAAAAATTGATCCAACAAATCAAAGAAGATGCTTCAAGTGTAATCCAACTCAACACTGTTGTCGAGGATACACTCGAAATCAATCTAACTGCATACATTAGAGAAATCAAAGCGCGATTGATACTAGATAAGAAAATCAATGGTATGACAGATATCGCTAGTACCACCGCCAAAAATATAAAAACCATGATCCATGAACCGTTAAGCAAATCGTCTATGGATTCCAGCTGTCAGCCATTAGATCCTAGCTTGAGTATCAATGATAAAGCTCAAATTGGCTATTTCAATTCTGTGGCTGGCATAACAAATCCATTTGAGAACAAGCAAAAAGTTGATGGAATCCATTGTTCAACGAACGACTATCACACCGCGGCTATTATCGATAGTAGCTTGTTGGGTGACAATGTGGACTTCGATGAGTGTGTTGAAGTAGCAGACGATGCTTGTTTGTTATTCAAAGAGGAAACCATCGCTGAAAAGAAACTTGAGCCACGGCCAGTGCATGGTGATAACTTGCCCACTGAATCTTTGGGTATTCAACAATCTGACAGCGCAATCCCTGAAAAGAGTGAAATCGGCGGCTCCCTGAGGTCAGTTGGTAAGTCTCTTATTGAAGAGAGTTTGCTGATTGATTTGGATGGAATTGAGCAATCTTCGCAACTCTTTGCCAAAATGGACATGAAACCACAACACCACCAAGAGCAACAACCACCGCAACCAGCTCAACCGAAGCATTCTGAAAAAGCTGGCTCGAGTCAACAAGATATAGAAACAGAGAGCATTTCTTACCTGGAGTTGTCAATGAGCAAACTGATGGTGCGCCGGATTACTGAAACGAAGCGACGACAAAAGTTCTGATTATGAAACCAATCGTGAAATCGCAACATCCTAACTGAATAAAGAGGATGGAAGATTTGTAAAATCCAACTTGTTCCAATCACTGCATCCGTTCTTACACCTAACATTCATCATCAAAAAGTTCGACTCCGTTCAATCTTCAGATGTCAGACTGGCGTGACGTTTTCAGTGAAACGTCCTAGTTAGCTAAATTCGATATAACATTAACTCATTAGAGAGTGGCTTGAGTTTGCGCGCGCAGCTCGCCATCAACTGTCTGCAGATTGCTGTTGCTACACTAATGCACTGACGAGACCTAGTGACCACTCTGCAAACTAGCACATCGCATATTCAGGTTGGTCAACGTTTCTACTAATTGTAGTCTCAATAGGATCGGATCGGAAAAGATCCGATGGGATAGAAATGAAGGCTTGAAACTAACAAGCGAGCATTAGTTGGCTTGACATAAGCGTCAAATGGTCATCATGCACAGACTAGCAACCCTTGACATCAACTTGTCAAGCGTTGGCCCGAGCATTGCCCAACTGCAATTACTACGACCTCAGAACAATATCTTCGGCTCCGAAATATTTTTGCGACATTTGAGCTTGTTCAACTTCACCGATATCGCTCTAGTACAGTCGAACTCTTGATGACTCGGCACCCCTTCGAAGCTTATCCCTGACTGGCTGATGTTTGTATGGCACTGACGAAGATGTATCGATCTGAAGCAAAACGACCACCTGTTGCAGTTTTATTTTTGGTCCAACAATCATACGACGTTGATGATTTTCAAGTAGACATCGTTTATAAAAAGAATTGAATGCACACAATGACAAGCCGATTGAGACTAAACCATAATTCTTTAAAACTGCCCATGGGCCATGGTTCATACAGAAGCGACAATTATTGAGTCCGCAACAATCATTCGAATCACATCACTGTCATATGAGTTCTCTAATTGAGACGGACGATACAATCCTCTCCAGGATATGTGGGCAGATTCAATTTGTATTTTTCCTGCAGTGATTCGGGAC
>OX465602.1:0-42500 GCA_950022295.1 Bromus sterilis
CGTTTACCCTATTTTCGTGACTCTCCTCTCTTTCTTCTCCCCGTACCATTATTTTTATCGTTTCTGAATCTTGAGATTGCTTCAATGCATGTGATCCCTCTCCTCAGCCTTCCCCTCCTAAATCTTAGAATCCTAATGCCGCAGGTGCTATGTCGGAAATCCATTGAGTTTATCCTCTGCCCCAAGGAAAAGAAAAGAAGAAGAAAGCCCTGGTATTCTCTACTTGAATTCAGGAAGATTCAGATACCGAAAGCAATAGGAATGGGAAAGCGGAGCGGGCAATAGGTTTATGACTGAGCACTAGAGCCTGGAATAGCAGGAATGAAGGTTGGGAAATATGCCATGCAGAATTCCAATAAGTTGGCACTGCTTTCCCTTTCCATATGAAAAATGGAGAGGAAAAGCATGGGTGGACCAAGCGTTTTAACCGGAATCTAGTGACGGAGAAAGAAGAAAGACAGGCTAAGCGCTAGATAGGGTCACAATTCAATAAAGATACTTGGCTGGATGGCGAAGCTGTGTTTGCTCTCCCAAATCGAGATCAAAGTCTTGCTTGACAGCGTGAGGAACTTTGAATGCTCCGTACAAAGGGTCATAGGGAGCTTTTGGAGGTCAGGGAGAAGTGTGTGTGGCCACTGTGCGCAAGCATTCTGTACAGCGATCTTGCTGAAGAGGTCCCCGGTCCCACCTCCATAAAGAAGATCTGGTGACTGCCCATTGTCTTGTTTTGGCTTTGAAGTATCCTCAAAATAAGGCAAGTGAGTCAACGATCTCTGTAAGAGGAATTGGAAGATGGGGGTTCCATGGCGCACTGAGATGAAAGGCTGTCTTGGACGTGCGGCCCCTTATCCCTATCCCTTTGTTGATGAATCCCATGCAACGCGCCCTTGCTTTGACCCACTTACCCTTATCTTCTTCGCCACCACGTATGGAAAGCCTTTCCTTTGCTTGACATGAAGGCCTAGCTCTTTACTTTGACTAAACACTAGCTTCTCTTGTTTCTTTACTTATCCTTTTCCCTTTCTAATACTAGCTATCCGTGGCCGTGGTTCTACTACTCGAATGCCTGACCTAGCCAACTAAACCGTGAAAACTCGAACAAGCTAATATATATATATATATCTTTACTTTAATAAACCTATCACAAAGAAATAGAAACACCTGGTTATTCCTTGACATTGTTTGAACCAAGAACTCTTCTACCCAAACCTCTCACATTCCAAAATAGTATCTTCTTCTTGATTTTCTTGCTTTCAAACATTCAAACCAACCGATCCACTGAGCTTTGGAAACCACAGCTTCAGAGCGCTCTCCTCCTGAAGATCCCCATGCAGAAATGCATTCAATACATCTAATTGATGTAATGGCCAATCCAGATTTGTGGCACAAGAAATCAGTGTTCTCACCGTGCTCATCTTTGCCACTGGTGCAAAGGTTTCGTCATAGTCAATTCCATATGTTTGACTATATCCCCTTCCTTGCCACAAGTCTTGCCTTGTACCTTTCTCAAATCCCATAAGGATTTAGCTATCTATTGGAGTAGGGAACAAGGTAGATAATCCTAGTATAAATTACACCCTAGATGTGACTCCTATCAAAGTTGGAGGGTAGCCTAGGTATTGCAAGCAGCAACCAACCAAGGTACAGATGAGGAGACTCAAAGCCCTGCAAGGTAGAATTATAACCAAGGATTGATTTCCCCTTTGGTAAGTGAAAACACTCTTTAGTAAGTGAAAACACTCTTCAATTTGTAATCTCTTTGAGGAATGGCATATTTCTCTTGTGAAGAGAAAAGGGAAGAGTTTGTTAGGGGATTTAGGCATCCTGAATATAATAAGGAAATGAATGTTTTAGAAGGTCTTATGACTAAAATGCAATAGAAGTATACTTATTTGCAAGTGGGGTCTTCTATATTAGTGAGAAGAAGATCCAAAACACGAACATTAGAGGAATACGTTCTTTTGAGAAAAGAAGATATCTTAACTTAATTTATTAGAAATGAGAAACTATATATCTTCTGTTTGCAGGAAACTAAAAAGCCTATACATCTAGATTTCTCTATTCTCTATCTTCACTTTTCACCTTCTCATCCTTAACCTCAGTGATCTGTTCCTCCTAGACATCCTTCTGCATACAAAAACAGAAGAAGAAGCACGGGCATAAATCAATAGTTTAGTTTCAGAAGTATTTTTTGATTGGTATATCAATCATGGTTTATAGGGAAATAGTTAGAATAGGAAAGCTCTGTTAGTTACTAATGTTTGGGTTTTTGTTTACGGCAATAGTAGGTTTCTTGCTTGTCATATAGACGAATATAAGCATCAGTTACATTTGACGTCCAGCCTTTTTATAGAAGAGAAAGGAAGGTTAAGGGCAAGGGCGCAGCATAAAGCCTAAGCTCGACAAAGTCTTTGAGGGGAAATTTTTCCAACTAGACCGATAAATGAGAAAAAGTACCAGTCGTACCAAGAACCAAAGGCGCCAGCTTTCATTTATATATATACCGTATCTTTTAGCTGACCCTTCCAAACCATGCTTTGCAATCAAGCTAGAAAAAGAGGATGAAACATGAATAACACTTCTTCGGCCTTTACCTACCCAGAGAGTAGAATCCCTCGATTCCATCCATGAATTGAAGAAAAACTATAGGAAAAGAAGGGAATTGATCCAAAGATACTTGATTTACTTTCACTTTCCCCTGGCCAAAGCATAACGATAGTGCATTGAATCTCTTGTTTGATCAATCAGAATTCCAATAACAAGGAGATAGTTTGATCAAACGGGTTGCCTATTAGTTTGGTATAAGAATCTCCATTTCCCTTATACTGAGTTTTCTTCATTCCTACGCCTACCTCTTAAGCCTCTCAAGATCGAGGAAATGGTGTTGGTAGCTTTTTCCATCTATCTAACCTTTGTCTATGAAACCTCGAATGCCTCTATACAGTGACGAAAATAGGGTTGTACCTGTAATAACATCTCTTGATACCAGTATTCTAGCTTATGGTTCCTTTCATTTCCCTTTCTTGCTTAAAGGTAATAATTGTCACTGATATCTCCATGCTTTCATCAAAGCTAACTATAGAATCCGAATCCCCTTTCGGCTTGTAGGATGCCAGTACTGGATCTATGGATACTGAAACAAAGGAAGAGGAGCAAAAGACAGAAAGAAAGAGTTCAAGAAATAAGAGCACAGACAATAGGTTTATGACTGAACTGATGAACAGAAAGAAAGCCTAATCCCTTCCTTCTCTTTACTTCACAGAGCACTAGTATAGGTATCAGCCTTCCCGCAAGTCCTAGGCTTCGCCCTTTGTAAGAAAGATAAGTGGGTCAATTGGGCCAAAGCGGAAGAGAAACCTGTATCTATTGATGGCGAGCCTGGATAATTGAAACAAGCAAGATACCATCTCTTCTTTAACTGAACTGAACAGAGCAAACCTCAACCGATGCGGCCAAAGAGCAAGTGGACTGAACTGCTCTCCCTTACTATGAATAAAACGGAGAGTAGAACCGAACACTTTAAGCTCTAATTACCAGTATCTTTGGATACGGAGACCGAGGAAGAGTTCCTCCAATCTCTTTAAACACACTATAATTGGGGGTCCAGATTCCAGGTCGGAACCCACGTTATCCCTTGTTTAAGGGGAATAGATGAGATCCATGGCATATACCTCGTAACTAACAGAGGCAGACCCGGTTTAATGACACCTTTCACAATATCATTAACCCGAACCTCGTCCTCAGCAGTCAGAGGCGTGATAATTGACGCGAACGTCCTCTTATACTAAATATCTTTTTATCAAGCTATTATGATGCTCGCTTCTCTTCGGTTGGATTCCTCTCGAAGAAGGAAATTGTGCTTCTTCAGTTCTACATTCAAATTATTGTGAGTAGATGGATACCAGGCCTTTTCTGATAAACTTGGTTTCGGGAACTTTGTGGGATCCTTGGTAGAGCCATTTGGAGCGGAGGGTAATCGGTTTATGACAAAGACTGTGCTTTCAAACACGACACCCAGGGGAATGGAGGCTTTGTACATAGTTGCAAGACGTTGCTCTACAATGTGTCGGTGTTGACGCTCTGCGAGGCCTTTCTGCTCAGGAGTGGGGGGACACGATTTCTGGTGAAGAATAGCAGGGAAAGTACGATTCACTCTGTTTTTGCTTCTTGAATTTCTCTCCGAGTTGGCTCGCCCATCAGCCTGGGCAATGGCCATTCGCCTCAAGTACTCATGCGCCAGGATCTGTCGCTTCTTAAACGATGTCTAAAGATTGAAAGACTTTGGGCAAAGTACACCTGCCAAACAAACTCTTGGCCAGAATCTTTAATATGCTGCCTAAGCTTTAATGGATCAGAAATAACTCTATCCCCTCCAAGGAATAAATCTGACATTTCCTCTTCTTGCCACTTGGTTGGTTTCTTATTCAAGTAAGCTGTGTTTGAGTATCCTTTCAGCAACCATTGTTCACATCCTCTTTTCTGCCTTTGAGTAGAGTTCCTCCATTTCATATATCTTCACAAGTTGAGCCTCTAGCTCATATCTGAGTGTCCATTCCTGAATGGTCATGTTCCTCAGCCTTTTTGTCAATTACCTCTATGCTTGCTTCTAATAAGATTGTCTTTACGGATACTGGCATCACTGTACTCATTAACATTCCAACCTCTCAAATACTTTCTAAAGGATTGGGATACATCTTGCCAATGATCCTTCATATTAGCTTTGCATCTTGCTGGCCATCTAGAAATAACCTCTTCTTTTCAATTCTCTTTCAGCAACCAAGCTGTTTCAAACCTGAATTTTTATGGGGTAAAAGCTCTATCTTCCCCTTCTACCAATAAAAGAGGTGCATGATCAGACCCAGCCTGAAGCAAACTTCTCAAAAAAGCAAACCAAAAAATATGAACTGATGAAAACTCTATCAAGCACTTCTCTAACAGGATTTTTTTTTATTGGTCCAAGTAAATTGACCTCCAACCCTCCTGAATTCTTGTAACTCAACTTCAGCAATGAACTCATTGAAGGCTGCCATCCTTATAATATGCACATTACCATTCTATTTTTTCATGACTGAACCTAATCAGATTTCAATCTCCACCCATTACCTTTGGTAAGTCAGTACTGTGCACCCTTGATGTCATTTCTGCAAAGAAATCATCTCTAAGCTCCTGCTGAGTAGGGTCATACACATTAATCACAACCCAAGAGAATTTATCTTTTATCCTTCAGCTCACAATTATAATGAGTGCACCAGACCCCACAAATACAGCATCTATCTAAATCATCCAACCTCACACCTATCAACAATCCACCTGCAGAACCCACAGAGGGATCTGCTGATACAGAACCATTTGAACAAACTTCAAACAAACTGCAAAATCTGACAGCTCTTTGTCTGTAAAGTTCTGCCTTTTTGTCTCCTGCAAACAAACCACATCTACCTTATTGAGTTCTAATAATTCCGCCAACTGACCTCTTCTACCATTTAGCTCACATTCTAAAATAGTATCTTTATCTTGGGGCTCGGACTTCTCAAGAAGAGGAAAGCTGATAAGGAAACCTGGGAAGCAAACAGGTCGTGGAAACAGGGTACAAAGCTTGTGGGTGTTATAAAATGCTTATCATATTTGATTATATAGCGTTATTGTATTGCTCAATTTGTTTGGCGCATTTTAAGAGATAGCTTTCAGTGGCATGCTATCCCTGAGGGCTGCATCATGCTGACTATATCCGAGCGGTTCCCTTTGGCATATTTCACTTGCTTTGCTACTACGGTACCCGCATTCTTGAAAGAAAAAGGGATAGTTGCCCTTAGGAGACAGATGGTGCCCATTTATCCATAGAATAGGTTCAAGAAGATGAGACGCATTGATGTTAATGAACTTGAGGTTGAAGTTCTAGTAAGCTTAAGCATAGGTTTAGGTGCACAAGTGGTATACCAAAATACTCGTTTAACTACTCCGCAATGGGACACCCTTCTCAAGGTGGGTCCCCTTTCGTACGACCTATTCTCTCTCTCTGAAAGTAGCAATAGAAGAAGGATAGCTTCATGAGTTCGTTCTGACTCCTAGTTCGAAAGCTTTTCCTTCTGCTTGGGAACGATCTTATCCCGAGTCCTCTGTGGAGTGAAGGAAGTGATGCCAATTCTACCGGGTCCGGTACCCACTTAACAACGGATTCCATTTCTCTTGACCGATGGCGTTCTCCCACTGACTTGCTAAGGAAGAGGCTAGTTCGCGTGGACGCTGCCCTACGTGGTGTTGCTCGTTTTTAATGACTCTGAAAATAGTTGACTAATGAATTCCAAAGGATTTAGGTATTTTACTAGCAGTCATCTTCATCAGGTCTAGATATTGCTGTGAATAAGTGTTCTTTCGCTTGAACCTATGGATTGGCTTAAGCAAGCATGGTATCTTTGGACCAGACCTCGAACATCTGCTTCTATAGGAGTTCATGTCTGTCAACATAACTAGTTTGATCCCCCTTCCTAAAGTATACATACAGCTCTTTTCTATTCTGATAATAAGTAAAGTGTCCCTCCTCCACCAGTCGATGAGCCTGCCTGAGAATCTACGCACTAAAGCCATACTGCAGGATTGCCCCCCATCATTCCAGCTTTCACTGCCTATTCGGCTTCAGCAGTGGGTTTCCAAAGGCGCTCTTCCCAGATAAAAACGGTTTTTAAAAACTTCTATCCACAGGGACTTTTGCTCCAACTAGATTGAGCGCGAAATCAAAGGACCTTGAGTGACCACAAAGCCGAAGGGCGAGAGCAAACGGATCAATCACTAGGAAAGC
This sequence comes from Bromus sterilis, assembly GCA_950022295.1. Classification (NCBI taxonomy): domain Eukaryota; kingdom Viridiplantae; phylum Streptophyta; class Magnoliopsida; order Poales; family Poaceae; genus Bromus; species Bromus sterilis. The sequence continues at coordinate 6,797 of OX465602.1, forward strand.
TAGCACCAATATCTGATAGGCAAGGTGATGCCTCTTTATCTCGAAAGCCTTTTCGCAGGCAGGAAAATTCTTCAATCTAGCGATCAAGCTCCATTTTAGAATTCTTATGCTTATTTTATTGAATTCCTTTCAAACGGCACAGTTGAGCAAGCAATCGTACTGATTGATGACTTGAATTCACTTAGCCATTATGCTATCCCCATACAGGTGAGATAAGAAAGGTTTTCTTCTTCAACACAATACTGCGCTTCCAGCTATAGAACCGTTGAATCAAAGGCCAGGGCTGGCTACCATGAGACAAAAGAAAGCGGATTCAATACCAACAGCTCAAGAAGAAACAATTGGTCAGGATCGTCTTCCTTTACTTGATCCGCATCCGACTAATTCTGCTAATCATAGTTGTTAAAGAAACTTCCCTTGCTACAATTACTTTTGGAAAAGAAATCTAGCCAATGCGGTACGCGAGCTAGAATCAAGATCTCGATCAACGAAGAAAGGTGCGTGCTTAGATTGTAGATACACCCTTACCGGCTTTGATCTTACAATAGGATTTGCTCCTCCACAGGTGGAAAACAACCCTGTAATATTATCTTCTAGAAAAGAAACGTAGCGTAGCGAGAATAGGAAAGAATCGAAAAACACGGGATTTTGGCTTATTAAGGAAGGTCGGTACCTGAAGCCTTTGACCCTGGATGAACTTTCTCGGAAAGAGGAATGCCAGTTCGAAGGGACTCACCTGAGACGCCAAGCTGCGAAGGATCACGAGCTGGAGAGTACAATCTATGTGGGTCTCCCCATCCGACGAGGAGAAAAACCCGCCCGAAATCCGCGATGTCCTGGAGCCGGTGGAAAAGGGTGGGAGCATAAAATGTAGGTGAGTCAATTGCGTGTGGCCTTCAAGTATTTCGTATTGTAACAATATTAGATCGGCATCCAAACAAAGGTGCATGTACGGTTCCTAAGGGATACAATTTTGTCCTAATCATCGAGAAAGATGAAATAAGTTGATAGCGCGATCTCGTACTAACACATACATACTCTCTAAATATTGAAGAACTTGCATGCGGCCTTCAAGCCACAACCGCGGTATGAGTTCTGATCTCAGACTTTGTTTGGGGGCTGCTGGCCCCTTCGCGTCGACAAGGAAACTGTGGACGACAATGGGTTTCGAATTAGAATAAAACGAAGACCCTATCGAACAAATAGAGGAAAGGGCAGAAAGGGGAAAAAGTAAAGTCTAAGCGACATATGGCACGAAAAGGAAATCCAATTTCGGTAAGACTTGATCTGAATCGTAGTTCAGATCCAAGTCGGTTCAGTGAGGGCGACCGCGAAAGTCACCGAATGGGTTCGGTCCGTCTTTTCCTGATCTTTGTTTGTCCCCCCAAAAAGGCGTGAGAGGACGTTGCAGATGTCCGGGACGGACACGACTTCTTCTAACGCTAGAAGACCACAGGAAGAAACCCGGGACCAGAGCATGTCGTGAAAGACGCACACGGGGCGGGCGTGCTTCGACCGTGTCTCCGGGGCACAGTTGAATGTAGATATCATGAACGCGAGGATAAGGATACCAGGCCGAGAAACCCGGGCAAGTACTCCCCTAATGTGCCGATCGCTAGCGCATCCAGGGCCCCGTCGCCCAGCTCCGCTGGAGAGGCCGTCACTGATCTGAAAAGTGCGTCTGCGGTTCGGATAGACTGATTCTGCGAACGCCTAGCCCCAGGAATAAATAAAAAAACAAGTGCTAAGTTTCATTTAAGATCAGTGAATAAACCAAAAAAGAGACCTTTCTCGCTCGGCACCGCACTATGCTCCGCTTCAACAAATGAGAGTTTTCGGTGGAACCGGTGAACCACGCGAGCTGGTTAGATGCGTGGGGCAGAGGGCTCGTAGTACCTGATAGCGCAGCTATGCAGTGGAAGGGAAGGAGCCTAAATCGACCCCCTTCTTTCTTTTTTATTCAAAGACACAAAAGCACAGTACAAAGAGATTGGACTCTCGGATGAGACTAAGCAGCTACCGTTCCGACGCGCCCCTGACCCTATCTTGATTCAAACCGAAAACCCTCTCTAAGGTGGAGCCTAGTTGAAGCTGTCATTCAAAGAAAAAATGGGAATCCAAATCCACTTTTAGGGATATAGATGAAGTCTCGCTCAGTAAAGAGAGTTGTAGATTCGTAGAAGAGGATCAGAGTACGCGCGCTACAAAAGGCAGCTAGCCAATGAAAGTAAGTGGAAAGAATATAGTACTTTTGTACTGACCCCTCCGGGGCCCCCGGTTGCTTTCGCTGATGGGCCCAGTGAGGGGGGCATTGTCCCTCAGTTCTTACCAACCTCAGGTGTGTAATCGACATCTAACTTATTATCTTCTTTTTTCATGCAAGCCTGACCTCAGCTGTCCATTTCTTATTCATTCAGGGCGCCCCTAGTGGACTTGGCGGTGCTCCTTTCTCAAACCAGAACAACTCTGAACGTTAGGGAAAATAAGGGAAGACCACCTGAGCGAACCGACCGAAGGGACTTTACTTATCCGAACCGAACGTTAGCGGCTTAAGCTAAGCCTATCACGAGCTGCGTTGCTGCTTGATCGGCGGGGAGGAAGATCTCAAAGTATGGGGCAAAGGATCAAGCGCTTTGACTTTGCTTTGTCCCCCGGGATCCACCACAGGTTGGGTTTGAGAGCCGTGTGATGGGTGACTATCTAGCACGGTTCAGAGAGCACGTGTATGTAGTCTGCGCTGGTGAATGGAAGCCCCCGCCGCAAAAAAGAAGCGGCTCTTCCCACGGCTCTGTCACCATTGACTCTATTTATTATTATGGTAAATCATTGTATCAAGATGTCAATCTTAGATCTTATTTTAGTTCGATACGTCCACCTACGAAACTCGCCTTTGGCTTTCGTCTCGGTAGGTGTATTATTCTACATTTTCCCAAAAGGACATTCATTCATTTCTTTCTTCCCGGGCGATCACCACGACTAAAACGAAAACAAGACAAGAAATCAAGACCCGTACTACAGGAAAAGGGCTGGTGGCCGACATTTGGGAAAGTCGGGCCGATCGGGTGTCTTCATTCAAGCGAGGGTACAGAGGAAGAACGAAACGAAGTGAGAGGCCGGGGGGCAGGGAAAAGAGTCGAGTCGATCGACCGGGAGAAGCAAAACGAAATCCGGATTTGGCCGAAAAAGATGCAACGTTATGGATACCATGACCGATCACCATCGAGATCGAATAATTTTTATAAATTACTTCGGGTGAGCGGGGCCTTCAAGCGTCCTCAATACGCCGGGGTTGTAAATGACATACCTTTCCTTATGGGAAATGCCGCCTCCTTACTAAAAAGGAACCCCACCGCTGTGCGCGCCTGCTTACTAAAAAGGAATCTAATCTCAAAGAAGTCCCGCTCTGACGGCCCGACGAGTCATCTACTAAAAAGGACCCCCACCGCTGTGCGCCCCTGCTTGAATTATTCGGTCATGCAATACTTTTTTAATACTAAGAATAAAATGCATTTCGACCCCGTCCTAGTTCTCAATCATTTCGTGGCACCGGGTGTGGCTGAACCATCTACGATGGGGGGGGCGAGGGGAGGAAGCTTAGATAAGAGAATACGCTCTCGCATCGCTTTTTTTTTAGAAAGCTCTACCAGCGAGAAAAAGTGTTTGGCCCGAACCAAAAAGAGGTTGATCCACTTCATTCGCCAAGCGAATGATCTTCGCTTCGCGGGAACAACAAAAACCACCATATCGCTCTTTCCTTTCTTCGGTGCTACCTTCTTTTTTCCAAGGGGTGGGGTTGGGGTGTATAATAACCCTTTTTTTGAGTATGCCCGGGAACAACTCCTAGCTCAATTTAGGATCAAATGTAGGAACCTCATGGGTAAGGATAAGGTAATGGAATTGATAGAGAAATTCATAGACCTAGGTAGGATAGGCAAATTGATAAAGGGAATAGAGATGATGATAGAGATCATACTGAGAAAGAGGATAATTCCGTACGGGTACAACTCTTATTTGAACGAAGTGCAAAAAATGCGATCTTTTTTGTCTAATAGAACAAACACTAATACCTTAATTGAGTCGGTAAAGATCAAATCTGTTTATCAAAGTGCTTCTCTGATTGCTCAAGACATCTCTTTTCAACTGAGGAACAATCCAATCTCATTTCGTTCCATTTTTAGTAAAATAGTGAAGGATATTCCATTAATAATGCCAAAAGGGGTGGAGGGGATACGTATTTGTTGTTCTGGTCGATTAGGGGGTGCGGAAATAGCTAGAACTGAATGCGGAAAGTATGGAAAAACATCTTGTAATGTATTTAACCAGAAAATCGATTATGCTCCTGCGGAAGTATCTACTCGTAACGGAATTTCAGGTGTCAAAGTGCGGATCTCATATAGTCAAAATAAGAAGGGACGTGCTATATCCGAAACGTACGAAATATAGTAAATATTTTAAATGCAGATGTAGTAGGGGTCGCGAACCGGATGGTACACAACTTGGTTTTGGAAGATATGGCACCAAAAGTTGTAGAGCTGGTCGTCTTTCATATCGAGCCATTGAAGCAGCGCGTCGGGCTACAATCGGACAATTCCATCGTGCTATGAGTGGACAATTCCGAAGAAATTGTAAGATATGGGTAAGAGTTCTCGCAGATCTTCCTATTACGGGGAAACCCGCAGAAGTTCGAATGGGAAGAGGAAAAGGAAATCCGACGGGTTGGATTGCTCGTGTGTCCACGGGACAAATCCCATTTGAAATGGATGGTGTGAGTTTGTCAAATGCTCGACAAGCCGCTAGATTAGCGGCGCATAAACCATGTTCGTCAACCAAGTTTGTTCAGTGGTCGTAACGTAATTGGTTAGTGGGGAAAAACCGGGCCGGGACTCAAAAGAATTTGGCGAAGTGTTTGTTCCTGAACGAGGGAAGTGGAAAGACAAAGAGGGATAGGGAGCTCGCCTCCTTCTTTTTTGTAATCGCCGAAATTGTACGACGACCCTTCTTGTTCCAGGCATACGACCCTGAGACGTGACGGTGTCACTTTTCCGGCCCGGTAAAGTGACAGTTATATAAATAAGAATAAGAAAGAGAAGCGTGATGTTGTCGTGATCAAATTCTCGTCTATAGATAGTATAGTACGGTTCGGAGTCTTTTTCTGTCTTAATTATTGGAAATCCAAATCGAAATGCCTCAACTTGATAAATTGACTTATTTCTCACAATTCTTTTGGCTGTGCCTTCTCCTCTTTACTTTTCCTTGGGCAGTACCTCCTAACAAGATTGATCTGTTTGGATCTTGGTCCATGATGACCTTTTTATTGATTTTGACGATTGGATCTCTCTATGAATGGAAAAGGGGTGCTTCGGATCGGGAGTAACCACTTTTGAAAGGGCAAAGGGGGGAAGGACATAGGAAAGAGGGATGCCTACAAAAAATCAATTGATTCGTCATGGTAGAGAAGAAAAACGGCGCACGGACCGTACTCGAGCTTCGGATCAATGGCATATGGCACGAAAAGGAAATCCAATTTCGGTACGTCATCTACGATCTTATTCTTTTTATTTTTTTGGGGTAATAGTTATCATTGCGATAGCGGCTGTAGTAGTAGATCTCTCTGGGATTGTGACAGATCAAGTTAGGCAAGCTCTACTGGAAGTGATTCTGTCACTTTTACAATATGGAAGTATATATGTGGGCACGCTCATTGAAGAAATGGTAGCGGCCTGGAGGGGGCAGGAGCGATGTGCAACCATGGGCACAGGGGGGGTGGAAAGTCCTTCGCGTTCGGAGGAGGAAACGTACAAAGCCCCACACGTTAATCTAATGCTATCATCTGATAGTGATAGCGTGAACCAAGGGGGTGGGGGCAATGTTCCTCCTTTAACTATTGACTTGAACCGACCGGCTCAGGATCAGGAATCTATTAGGCAGTATGCCGAAGAAATCAAGAATTTTAGAATTGACGAGCAATTCGAAAATTTCAAAAACGATGAATTCACAAAACCACTCTATGATCAATTATGTGCTCACGTGGGAGATGCTGATGCTGTAAAAAGCGAATGTATAGCGGAAATCTCGGAGAACTTTCATTCCACAGACGCGGGATTAATTGATTTCGTCAAGCAGACAGATGACAGTGAGGGGCAAAGAAGAGTTATATTGGATCTTATCGAGCTTCATTTTAGGGACGAGCTAGAGAAACTCCCACCCGAACTACAACAAAATGAAAATCAAGAGGAGGAGTGATTTGTTGATTGTGACTCTCGTGCTGAAGTGGGGAAATCAGTTCTTCATTTGAAGAGTTGGCTGGCCGGCCCGCAGATTAGGTTGGCTTTTATCGCCAACTGAACTGCGTAACCAAAGCGATTCCTGTTGATGGAAGAAAGGCTAATTTCGTTTGATCCGATCCGCCTATGCCAGTTCGAGTCTGGCGAGTCGCTATCATCTGTTGCCCTAACTGAGTCTATTAGCTCATCTTGTCCTTAGCAGCAGGTGAAATTCTAGTTTTATTATTCAAAATAACTCGTGGGTACAATTACCAAGGTTCTTTCTGGTCCATGGAGCGATCATTCCATCAACTGTTATTAGCCTTCGCGCTTCTTAAACCGTGGCACTAAAAAAGGTTTCCAGAGCTGCTTCCGAAAGATTGGAGGGATACGCACAAAGCCTAAGCAAGCGTTCCTGTACGTCCCACCCGTGTGCGAAATAAAACTTATCTATCCGCCTAGTTAGGATTTGACACTTCGAAGAAGAATTATTCTGATATCGGGGAGGCTTGGAGGTAACAAAGACATATAGAGGGCTTGCTAAACAAAAGCTGGACGTAGGCCGGTGCATGGCCCAGAAAGAAACAGAAAAAGCTCCAATAATATCGTAAATGATGATGCTGTGCCTACGTTAATGAAGACGGGTTGACTTCGGCCCCCTAGTAGACACCTTGCCGGGGAAAGGACGCCATCCCAGTCCCCAAAAGGGAGAGGGACATTGATACCGTCAAATCACCAAGAATCAAAAACTTGGTGGAGGTTCTTCTTGCCTGCCCTCTTTATGTTAAAGACGAGAACCTATTGTCTGGGACCGGTTCCATTGCGGAAGCTGTTTATGAGTGAAGTCCGTTCCTTCCTTCGCACGGGTATAGCGCAGCTCACTCTTGACCAAGATCGTTTCTATTTCTTTTTTTCGAGAGAAGAGCTCTTTTTCGTTAACAAATCGAGCATATAACTGACTTTCCACACCTTTCGGGGAATCGCCCACGACCCCTTCAAACCCATGCCCTAAAATAGATATTAAGCAGTGACATATGGTCCTACAGGCCCCACTGGGCCGTTGCACGCAGCCATAGCCATTACCTCGGCTCCGCCGCTTTATCGATCGCAACTCGTAGTCACAAAATATTCTAGGTTATATGCTATTTGTTTGTATAAGGCATGGAATCTCTATACTTTTGAATAAGCTCAACACACAAGAGCTTGTCTCTCTGCCAATAGGCCCGGCACGGCAGCCTACCAGGGTTTTGGGCCGATAGTAACGTACGATTCGGAGAACCGGTTGGAGACTTAGAAACAAGGTACGACGAATCCTGTTCGATCTCGTGCTTACGAATTGAAAGCCGCAACTGAGCTATCCTGACCATTTATTGTCAATCGTAAATGAAAACCTTTGATTTACCTTATCATCGTCGTAACTTTCTTATCTATTTTTGTATGCTATTAGAAAGGGAAATTCGATACAACCAACGCGCAAAACCTTCCGTCTTTCCTATGAAAACTACTTCCGCCTGGATAGAATAGTTAGCCAACATGAATTCCTGCTTATTGTCCTTCCTACCCTTAAGTGAGAGCAAGGCCGAAGTAGAGCATAGAGCTTAGAAGTAGGATCTGGTAATTGGTTCTGCTCAGCAGATGCAAAAAAAGAGGTGTTTTTGGGGTGAGTCCCTGCCAAGCGGCTTTTGATGACGGCGTCGTCAACGTACACTTCTGCATTACGACCCAACTGAGACCTGAGGATGAGGCTCATTAGGCGCTTAAATGTGGCGCCGGCATTTATCAAACCGAAGGGCATCCGCTTGTAGCAGAAGGAAGGGGCGATAAAACTCGTTTTTTCTTTGTCTTCCTCAGCCATATAGACTTGCTGATACCCAGAGTAGGCGTCGAGGAAGCTCAACATCTCGCACCCTGCGGTGGAGTCGACCAGTTTAGTCCTTGTACTTCGGTGGAGACAAGAGTACCCGCCCGCGAGGGGTTGTTCGGTCAACCGTCGTACAGTCTACTTTATGCTCAGGTACTAGTCTGGTAAAGTCACTCCCCATTTTCCTATTTCTGGTCTTTCTATTCTAAAAGTAGGGTTGGGAGAGCGAGACAACGAGTGAGCTACGATTGATACAAAGCTTCTGGCGGGGTTGCTTCTCTATTTGAAAAGACATTTGCATGATCTACTGTGTGGAGGAAAGCGTATGAACGATTGATTCTCGCTTTGTCGAAGCAGAAGGATAAGGTGTGGTGCTTTGGAGAGAGGAGGAAGACGATCCGATTGGTACGCAACGCATTTATTAAAAAAGAATAAAGTCTAGGGATCAGTTCAAAAGAAGCTACAGGAACAGATAAACTAAGAGCCAGCTCTAAAAGCGATCTTTCGCCAATGCCCAGCGGGGCCCGCACAAGGAACAAGAGATTCTTTCCTCCTCAGATCGTCGATAGTACAGCACCTTCGTAAAGGCACTGCACTATCCCCTTATTAACAACAAAGAGATTAAATATAATCATTAGTCGTCCCAAGCTAAACCCGTTCATTCGAAGAATAGCGCAGTCCGAGGTGGATCACTTTAGCAGACATATGTAGGAGACATTACTCCTAAGTGCCTTTAAAGATAAAGAAGGGTTTGCCTGGTAGTAGTAGGTATCGTATCCATCTTTTCCCCTCTTTGGTCTCACAAGCAAGTCAGTCAAATCAAGTAGAATTGTTTATGTAGATGAAAATGAGGATGCCAGGCCGATACTAACTATCCACGGCACGAGAACCACATCGTTGGGGGAACGTAGTATTAGAAGTCTTTTATAGAATGGAACGAGCATAGTTATCTGCATCTGTCCCTCACTGTTCAAGGTTGTCAGCGGGCAAAGAAGAGCATTGATGGTCATATGCGCATGTCAAAATGGAGTTATCTGAAAAAGTTGGTTTGGGTCGAGTCAAAAAGCGTCTCTGATACGGTGGATACCTAGGCACACACCCATAGGCGAGCTGCATCGGCACAGTTTTTCTAAGCCGTACGAGAAGATCAAACAGGATAAGTCGTACTAACCACGGGTCATAATAAGCTATTTGAGCTTGTTCCACTTTTATTAAATCATATCCCTAGAATCTGATTACTTCATGGCTAAACAGCCACTAGCCGTTTCACAAGCTGCTATGCTCTTTGAGCCCTTTTTCTTGCTTATCTTTCCCTCCTTTCGGCAGTCAGGTTAGGCTCTAGCTCTTTTGCGTTTCATTATTGCTCTGACCCGGCGAAACCGGAACTACCTCGTGCGCGCTTTTCTTCAGAAGAAAATGCAATGTTGGTGAGAGATGAACTTGGCTTCCCTAATGGCTTGGCTGTTAAGTAAGAGGGGAGGAGTGAAACGACGATTTCCGTAGCCCAGATGAGATCAATCTTGATTTCTCTTTTGGCGCGATCAGGCTTAGCGCGCTGACAAATATCACATTCCTGCACGAATTGACGCACCTGAGTCTTCATGCCCTTCCAATAAAAGAGTTGCTTAAGCCTTCTCAAGGTCACTTCCATACCAGAAAGCCCTCCAACAACAGGACTGGCAAGGGCCTGATCGACAAGGTGAAGGCCTATGACCGAATTGAGTGGTCGTATCTCCATGGCTGTCTCAGTAAACAGGGCTTTGAATCCCTTTCGGCCCTCGGGTACTTTACGACTGAATAACTTCATTAGCTGTACCACGCAAACAAAGAAAAAAGGATCGATAAGCCCGTCTGACCCCGTTACGACTCTAAGCTTCTTCCTGTGGACTGACATAGTGACTAGTGCTTAGATCACGTGGGAGCGGCTTCCCAACCCAACCAGTAAGTCATTAAGTCTTATCCTCATCTCTACTAACTACCCGCTGCTGCACTATGCTGTGTCTTACCATAGACAAGAGGCATATACACCTTCTTCACCAACTTTCAGTTAAGGTGACGGCTAACGGCTTCCTTGACACTAGCTTCCAGAGATTATGATGGAATCTCCTCTTTGAAGTCCTCTAATAGTGAGGAATATAGGTCATATACTTGATCCTCACCATCAACCCGTCAAAAGTTAGTACGCACTGCTAGATCCTGGAAATAGCTCATTATCTGGTAAGCAGACGAGGATGCATCACATATATATGTGACATCCGCAACCTCAGATTTGGGTTTAGCATTTACCTGTTTCCTTCCATCCAACCTGGGAAGGGATCCCTCCATGTGCTCTCTATGACACTTGGCCTGATTGTTACCACCGGTATCTCTCCTCGCATGCAGTTGATGACCATCTCGCCCATGGCCTTTGTGAACACATAAGTGTCTTGCCAACCATAGAGTTTGGCCCTATGAATAAATTGCACAAATCAAATACTTCATGTGTGTATTCGTATCTACAGACATGAGAAAGTAACAGGGAAATACTAGAATACCTCGACTACCTAACTCTTTCATTTCTTGAGTAACAGAAGCAGAAGCAGAAGAATGCCTTCTGGAGTCAAAAGCCAACTTGATCTCAGCCTCGATATCCAACACGGTATTCTGATGTGCCGAAAAATCTGAGGAACCTATCCCCTTTGTTATGGTATCCCCTAAGCAAAATGGCTTCTCTAGTATCAAACCTTGCCTCTGCCCATTCACATATGCTGTTTGGCCAAAAACATGACATGCAAACATACTGCTAAAGCTTGTTTGTAAGCTTTTGAGATTAATAGAAACAGGTTACCATTTGATTTCGACCACAAGAAACTCTTATTTGGCATTCTGACCTGTTGATACTTGCAAGAAGAGCTTCAGTCTTCGAAACCGCTGCGCGAAACTCATTATCCGGAATGGCGCCCCACGGTGTTGATGTCTAGTGCTACATCATACCTGCAAGTTGCAATACTTTTATTGCTATGGAATGTGAACTTACACATTTAGTAATGGAAGCAATCCTTGGTGCAAGACTAGTATAGCTTCACGAACCTCTCATCAAAAGTGGTATTTGCTGCAGAGTTTACGATAACATCCACTTCTTCCGCGATCTCTTTGGCTAACTCAGGAGCAATGCCAATGTTGGCTTCCCTGAAATTACCAACGACTGGAACCTGCTTGCTTAATACAAAGCTGTGGTAGTTTTTCCCATGGATTTCCTGTAAACATCTGAACAACTCAGTATCTTCTACCTGTATTGCAGACGGAAAATATGGTCATTTGCATGAAGAACAGAAAGTAGTCCGAAGTAATCATCATACCTCGTTCTTCAATCTTTTCATGGCTGCTTCATTGTCCTTGGCCTTGATCAACACGTATATTTTACCAACATCAGGATTTCTCCTTAAAATGGGATCGATAAGAACTGATGATCAGAATCCGACAAAGTAGAATGGAAGGTCAGTCAAAGGAAGGAAGTCAGGTAGCTTAGAGCAAGACAAAGGCAGAATGGAAGAACAGCCTAAAAGTGGGGGGCCAGACAGAAACTGTCTCACTCAAACTGGCATTTTAAAATGCTACCCGCCCTTCCCCTATTTCTGCATTTCATTCTTCTATTCCTTCTGCTTGCTTTTCTAGTTAAGCTGCTCATAAACTAGATCCATAAAACTCACTCAGCTACTGTCTTCTTTCTATAATTGGTCTCTAAGTCCAAGTAATCGATAAAGTATAATCCTCTTCCCAGCTCCGCCACCTCCTTTCTACCGAGTATGCTCTACTTGAAAGAACATATTTCTCAATAAATAAGTGCATTACTATATTCACAGCTACAAAAAAAGCCTAATTTCCAATATGTCATATGTATCACTTTGATGTTGTGGGATCACTGGCTTCTTGCTCAACGGATTTCGCTTCTGCACTTGACTTGAGAAGGGCGAAGCCTTCATGACCGGTACCGGTATCTGTTCAAGAAGTCAGTACTTATGCGGCACTGAACAAAGGGTGAGATCGATGAAATGCAATACATGTTTGAATATTTCCTATCTTCTTCCAGCCATCAAACTTGTTCAATTCGTTTTCTTGAGATCTGTGGAATAGTGATATCATACTTGAATCCACATTCCCAGTATTTGAGGAAGAAGTAGAATCTTAGTCAAGTCTAATTTATAAGTTGGGAATTTGATATCGACTAAATCAAGAAACTCGATTTCACTATGATATGACCACTGAACCCTTTGATGCAACATTTCTTGTTTCCAGAAGATCTCGGATGGTTTCTGAAGCTTCCATGATCTTGTAAAAGAAAGAAACCCTTTCTATAAGTCATGAAGACGTGGACCAAAAGACTAAGAAACTGCACAATCTATTGATTGACTGAAAAACTCAAGCTGAGTAACTTGCTGGAATGATCGCTCCGGCTCTGGGCCGTCTGATCTTCGGGATGCAGAATAGGGGATCGCTTGCCAACCGTTAGTTAGGACCAGTGAAAACCCACGCTTGGTGAAGGCGAAGTTCAGTTTGGAGATCTAACAATTCCTTATGTCGTGTATCCTCGATTGATGCAGCCTCAGATGCTTCAATTGTAGATTTGAGTATTGAGCGAAAGGTTACACCACCTATAGGTTATGTATTACAGGCCAATCCTACTCCACTAGTACCAATAGGCGGCATAGGGGAAAAAGCACAACACCTAGGAATAGGAATCAACAACACAAAAACTTTCTTAGAAATTACCCAGCAAGAAAACGTATGCGCGTGGGCGCAACGGATTTCGCTCCCGTGCGCTCATCCCTTGCTTGTTCTTTCGGACTAGCACTCTTTCCCTCTCTTTGAAGTAGATTTCTCAGCTCCACGAGTCAAACGAAATAAGGCGAAAGGCCCACTACTTCTTCATTCATGGCTTATTGATTTGATTGATCCCCCTTTCGTATTCATTCGACCTGAGGTGAGGTTGGAACAAGAGTTTTCTTTTCATAAAAAGAATGGTTCTTTTATGCAATTATGAACGGGCAGGCCTCTTGTGGATTCCTCCAACTCTATGAATGAAGGGGGGAGTATGAGGAAGGCCGATTTTCTTTCTATATGAAGATGAAAAAAGGATCAGGGTCAAACATTTCTTACTTTTGTTGAGTATGACTGAATGAGGAAGAGCTCCTTATGTGGTATCACTTTACCACCATCTGAAATGCGCGAAACTCCGATTGGTGGAAGCCAGTCCATGAAGATTCTCCCTTCTCTTACGTGAAATTCCCCTCTTTCGGTAAGCATCCAGTATCTCAGCAAATGAACATTTCTCTAAGCTTATCCTGTAGCTTATACGTCGTTTGAAAGCTGCTCCAAGGATCCAACGAATAGCTAAGGTTTGTTGACGATCCCTGGCTACAATCCCAGGAACATCATAAATAGTACCTGCGACTCCTACTTTGACCACTTCGCATATTGGCTTTATATTATCTACGGCGTCAACCATAAGTTTTATTACATCGCGTTCAGTTCGAGCTAGGCGGTGGAAAGTTTTATAAACAATAGCACGAACTCTCGTTCTTTTACCATCGATCATGCGAAAGTTTACCAATTTCTTGATCAATTCTTTTTGCTCACCATCAAAGTCCCCCATATAGCTGAGAATTTCCGAGCAATTGGAAGCCGCTTTCGATGACGAGGCCGATAAATTGATATTACGCGATCGTTACTGTCCATCTTTTTCAGCTCTGCTCCCGAAAAGAGAAAGGAGACTGATCTTGACGTCGGCGTTGGTTTTTCCAACGAAAGAACATTCTTTCACGAACAAAATGCTAGTTGCCTTGTAACGCATACACTGGAGGTCCCATCGACGAAGGCCACTATACGCGTTTTCTGAAGAGCAACATGAGACTTTCTTTTCCTCTGGCTACTAAGATGTTTCAGTTCGCCAGGTTGTCTCTTGCCTGCTCATGGATTCAGCAGGCAGTTCAAAAGGTTGACCTATTTGGGAATCTCCGGATCTATGCTTATTTTCAACTCCCCGAAGCATTTCGTCGCTTGCTACGCCCTTCCTCGTCTCTGGGTGCCATCCTTTCTCCTGCATTTTCGTGCACATAAGCATAGCTCCAACCACTTTTCATGCTTAGCAAATGCTGTAATGAGGGTGCTGAATGTATACGGATCTGGCACAAGATCTCTGTCCGCCTTTTCTTTCAGCTGATCCTCTACCTAATGGTTCAGACCCTGGCAGACACCGGTGCGAGAACAGAGGCAAGTCAACTATACCAGCATTTCTGAAGATAGGCAACTCTTTATTTATGAAGATAGGAATTCAAGATAAATAGATCCGCATTCAAGTTTTAGGCTTGTGTCCTTTCATCTAGAATGGCTGCTGCTTGGTCTTCAGTGAGCGAAGTCATTTCCTCAATAGAGTTCTTTGCCCGACAAAAGTGAATCTTGATCTTTCTTCTTGATAGTTTGTGATCGAGCCAATCTCACAATTTCGATCTTGCTACTACCACTATAGCCCTGAGTGACTATGGCTACCTGAACTGAAGGAGTTCCCACAAGACCTGTGAATGTCAACTTCACTCTAAGGGTAAAGCATGCTCGCTCCTTCGCTCGTACGAACAATCACTCGTTGCTGGGAGCTCTATCCTCCTCGCACTACTAAAGGGTGAAAGAATCTCCCGCGTTCAGTCTGTGGAGGCCGACCATCATAGTCGTCTCTACACCAAGTTGGTCTTAAAGTCTACTCTGACTTGCGGCAAGTTGCCTCAACACCGCTGGTCCTTGTTGACTCGCGGCAAGCTTTCTACATCAACCCCTAAGGTGCTTAAAAGTCTTGTGCTCTCTCTATTTTCCTATCGTGGGGAATTAATTAGGAGACTAGTGAGTTCGCCCAAAACGTCACCTACTGTGAGAGGATACTATTCTCCCTTCTCTGCCCAGTGAATCTGGAACCCTAGTTGTTTGCCTGGGGATTCTCCTCCTATTCCTCGACTCTTTATTAAGGAGACAGACCGGTAATCTCGCATCTGATAAAAGAGCGGCTATTCCCCTAAGAAAGCAAAGGGGCATTCTTCCTTCATAGATTCCCGATGCCGAGCTACTCTTGATAGGCTTTCCAAGACCAAGTTTATAGAATGATCCCTTGCACATTGAGCAAGACAGTGTATTCTGTAGGTTGGAGTAAGATCAATGGAGCCGAAAGTAAAGCATCGGTAGTGAGGCTTTCCTCCATGAGGAATTAATCCTTTGGTCGTCAATGGGAACTTTAAGACGAGAGCCAATGTGTCCATACTTCCGGCTGAATTGTTGCTTTCTAGTGGCCGACCATCCTTTCCAGACCTTCTCTAGAGCTCTTCAATCCTTCCTCCTAAGATCCAGGCTCACTTTTTCAAGCAATGGAATGACTGGTAGGCGATCTCAGGCTCGCTCGTCGTTGGGTAGTTTCCGATAGTTCTATCACCATTCCAGGCTCTTCGCATATAGAGAACTCGAAGGTGGTCGATGTAATAGAGCAGGCCTGAGGCCATTACGTACTTTGTTTGTTTAAGTTATTATTGAGAGGGTCTTTCAATGATAGCTATACACAATGAGCGCTGTTTTTCTACATGCGAGATGAAATGCCATGCAAGAGAGGATAGGAAAAAGTAAAAAGGACAAAACAGAGAGATATAGACATGGAATAGGTCTAGTCACGGCTTTCTGTGTGATATGGTTAGCATGGAATAACAAGAATAGGCAGGCATTGAATTAGAAAAGGGCATCCTTCCTCTTAGAAAGGCTAAGTCAGTAAGAATGACTGGAGGCAAAATACGTTCTTAGATTCGACATTACCGGTAAAAGCATTTATTCTAAGCCAGGAGCAGAAAAGAAAATCCGGGTCACGAGAAAGTCAGCGGTGATTTCCTTCTATAAAGAAGTGTCTCTATTTAGAGATTTATCTACTTAGATGAATAAATCATACTCCATCTAGATTATTCACGAATATGTATCCCAATCCATCTCGAGTAATTTGTATCAATACCTATTCGGTAGATCCTTTTTTCTGTGCCAGGAACCAGATTTGAACTGGTGACACGAGGATTTTCAATCCTCTGCTCTACCAACTGAGCTATCCTGACTATTTATTGTGCATCATCCTAGTAGAGTACTTGTATCTATGTCAATTAAAGGGACTAAAAAAGAAAAAAGTATTCTAAAATTGGACTTAGTAAATATCAGGATAATGATATGGATTGTGAATGACTTACTTAATAATAGGGATTACTTGCCTATACTATAATATGTTCATTTGTATGAATGGGATAAGATCCAAAGAAGTCAGTTCGGATCCGTTTGTGAAAGAGTAGAATAAGAAAGATAGTGAATCTTGTTTGAACCATTAATGAAAAATAGAGGTTGGTACAATAGTTAGGAAGTAAAATGGGCTTTTTATTGGGGATAGAGGGACTTGACTTGAACCCTCACGATTTAGAAAGTCGACGGATTTTCCTCTTACTATAAATTTCATTGTGGTCGGTAACGTTGGTGAATTAACAGAAACGGAAAGAGAGGGATTCGAACCCTCGGTAAACAAAAAAAAGCCTACATAGCAGTTCCAATGCTACGCCTTGAACCACTCGGCCATCTCTCCTACATAATCTTATTATTGACCAGAAACTGAGTGAATAGCGAGTTTTCGTATCACTAAAGTACAGGTACAACCGATCACAGGTTCCATAGGGAGTTTGACTTCCTTTCCAATTTCATATTTCTCAACAACAACTTCTCTCATCCCCACGGATCTATTCCAAACAAATTCTGGAATCGTCCCATGTTTCTATTTCGATTGTATGGCGTGGCGTATACACGTTATGCAAACAGAACGTATGGTTACTTTACTCTATTTTCTCATGGCTTGTTAAACCTTTCTTTTTTATTTTTGGATCATAACCAAATAAAAACTTCTCGAGTTATCAGAATCCATAGTCAAATTCAGTCCTTGGTTATTCAAGTTAGATGAAATAGTAATAGTTTGGCTCACATTGGTATACTACGAAATCCAATCTGATTAAAATATTGAATATCTCTCCTTGTCGGGACAATTTGAGCAGAAAGCCCATATCTATTATCGATTTTTTAGAATCGAATTAGTCTGTTTTTTTGCTATTTCGTACTGTATAATTCCTTTGTTTATGGGATCATTTTCCCCGAGGGTTTCCAATCAATGGGGGCGTAGTATAGGTAGTTAGAGAGTGTAGGCTCCCCTAGCTTGAATTCTTTTTACCCATTCTTTGAGAGTGATAGGTTTTATTTTTCCGTACCGTAATAGAAGAGCTCAGAAGAAAGACCTAATTATATAAAAGACCATTCAAGCTAAAGATCAGAGGATCCGTAATAGGACTCTCATAGACTTGCCAGGAAATAGAAAATTTGGAATCGGCTTTTCTTTTGCGCTAGGCTCAAACTTTAGGCCTTTTCCCTTATTATATGGCATATCCATACTTTAATAACCTAGTGCCTGATCGATTGAAAGCAATATTGACTGTCAGATAGAGAGATGCTGATAGGCTCAAGGATGGTATTTACTTATTCTCAAGAATATATAGAAAGGGAAAAGCTTAATAGCCACTATTGATCCCCTGAACAGAGCACATGATTCGGGATCAGGTGCGATGTGAAGAGGTAGCCTAGCCTTTTATGAGAGTCAATTGGGAAGTGGAAAGGCAAAACCATTAGTTTAAGTTCCCGGCTTTAGTCCTCTGTGAAGTTCAGTCAACCATTTGAGTCAATTTTTAGTAAATAGTAAGACTTCGGATCGCACCATTCATAATGTTGCATCTCAATACTTTGCATCTTTTTCCCACTGCTGGCTCAGAAATTAGCCTTGGTTTCACCGGAATTCGTTTATTTCGTTCATTAATTCGTTCTGATAGCTACGCAGAGGTCTTTCCTTACGACTCCCGTGCTTAATACGAAAAGCGGTTCTTGTGTGAAAAGTGCCAACTGACTATCTCCTTATTTTATGATTGTTCTTCCGATAGGAATATTCCCTTGATCAGCTAACCTGGCCCAAGCATAACAATAGTGCATTTCCCCTTGATGGTACGATTTACATATCTTCTACCTCTGCTACTTCTGTTCAGGAAGGTTAGTTTAGGCACTCCATCCCTGAGGGCTGCATCAGCTTATCTTTCTAGAAATCCCAGCTATAAGCTAGATCGGTATAAATAGGGCATTAAGCAGCAATAACAGAGATAGCATCCATGAGTTTGGGCTCCATCCATCCTTTAGCATCGCCTGACTCGGACAAGGTGTTTCCTTCCTTCGCAATACCCGGCCAGGGCAATGTAGCTATCCCAATAAGATATGAAAGCTGGGCCACACCTGAGCAAGGAACTTATACATATCATAACAGTAAATGTGCAAGATTTGGACCACTGCCATTTCCTTAAACCATCAATCAACAAATTGAAATAGAGATATCGGTATCTTCCAATCTGCCACAAGGATCTAGTCGCCAGTATCTTTGCCTTCTTCCCAACTTATCCCAGCATTCCTTGTAAGCGTTGCTATCACTATTTCTCCCTCCGGTGGCCTTGAGGCGTCTCGATCAATCGGTGTATCCGCCACAGGACACACCTCCTTCTCTCAACCATCCGAACAAGAAGGTTTTAGCACTAACCGGAGTCCAGCTTTCTTTCCGACCGAAGTACCGCTTTTCTTTGCACTACTTTCGAACCGTATCAGGAACAAGAGCTTATGCGTTGCTTTCTTTTAGCAGTAAAAGCCCCCAGGGCACTGCTAATTCAATCAACACAACTATCCTAACACCAGGATATGGCTAAGAACTCTCCCTCAGGGGTCATTACTTGATGAAGAGTGCTTCCCCTTTGAGCACCTTATCTTGGCCATCAATATAATTAATCCATCCTGCCTGTCTAGATATTGCTGTTAATACACAGGTTGATTGTATGACTATGGCATAGTGAGTTCTGGCTCCTAGCTGACATACTGAATACAGCATCGAAGCGGGTCTATCTTATTCCGATGTAACGATTCCATTGAATATTGTGATAGCATCCTTGATTTCAGCTAGCTATTCTCAGTGATATGCTTGCTCCTCTTGGATTGAATTCCATGATAAGTATGTATTGGAAGTTGGAATGCCTAAAGTATTGGTGCATTAGGGTCCTCTTAAGCCTTGTTTCCTTCTTGATCTTACCTTTCCGTTGCTATCACTCGCTCTAGCCTCTCCTGGCCAGAGCTCCCTCTATCAACAACACCCTCACGCGATTGATTCCCTGGATAAGTATGGCTCATATAAGGTATCCTGATCATAGTAATTGTATCATATCTCCTTCTCCTATTGATCTTACCATCCCTCGAGTCCAAGTCTCGGGATGGCGCTTAGGCCAGGTCCTGTTTCCCCTTGACAGGATCTTCCAGTTCTGGTATCCCTGAAGAGCATTTCCTAGTATGTATTTACTAACCTTAAACGATAGGAGCCGTATTTAGATAGATATCCTATAAATCTATTTATTTTCATTAGCTTGTAAATTCCTTGTGTGAAATAACTCATAAATTCATTGTGCTAAACTTGCTTGTATCTATGCAGTACTGTTTAATGTGGAAGAAGTGTTTTTGTTACTAACAACATAGAAACCATGATACCAGTGCATAAGCATGAAAAACTCACTTTGTGATCAGATTGATCAAGGTTGTAGTCATTCGAATTTACTACTTCGTTAAATGATGGCTGTTTAAAGGTGTCTACCATAGTTTGTTTGGACAATGTCCTTAGTAATCAGGTATGTGACCTTCTTATAACCCACGACATCGGCATGATAGGTGTTAAATACATCCAGTGATGGTGGAGCTAAATCAGCGGGTTTTATATATGGATCCCAAGGTATATACTTATACCAGACAGTACAAAATAACCCTGCATATACTAGACTCGCAAAATAACCGTACACATACGACTTAGAATTCTCATCATAAAATGGTATTACTACTTCAACCAACTTGTTTATGATTTCACGTTTCAAAAGGGATTTCCAACCAAGACCGCTATGTGAGAATCGCTGAATAACGTCAAAAGTATCCCTTAAGTAAATATTATCAATAAAAAACCTAGCGAATCATTTATTTCTTTAAACTTATCAAATATATACATACATTTATATTGTCGCCAGCCTACCTGAGCGTGGAACAAATATTTTCTATATACATATTCCATAACTATATAGTTCCATAATTGTGAAACGTGGTATATGGTCGTACGCTAACTCCTATTTGAAAGTCGTGTGGCTCTCTAACAAACATGGAAAACAAACCTATCCTCGGCATCCAACTGTTATAAAAGAATGGAAGCACAATTGTTGTTGGACCTATAAACCCTATTATTTTAGCAATAAAACCATTTAGACCTCTTTGATCTAAGACTACATTGGTAAATGTTTTTAGATTTTTCACAAATCTATCAATAGGTGAATTAAAGTAGGAAGTCCAACCACTGTTGGAACTATCTCCACCGTTTGAACTACCACCACCCCATATAAAATGGTGGATTATACCATGATCGTCGTGCTTAGGTGCACTAGTTTTCACATTTGGATTTGTTCCATCATTAGTGGAACTAGAACCATCATTAGGGTTAGGGGAAGTAGAAGTAGATGCATCATTACTGCCACTAGATGCATCATTGTTGATAGGTTCTTTAGCTCCTTCCTCATCCGTTATATCTTTTTTCTTGGATTTCTTATTATTGTAGAGTTTTTTATCATCATCTTTTTCCCCGTCTCTATTGTATAACGAATTAAGTATCTTCTTAATGGATTGAAAGAATTTCTTCATGATAACAGTATTTTCTATTACTCTCTTATTGGTGGATTTCCTCCGCTTAATTTCGAAATTTACCCAGCCTTTTGATTTGAGTACTAGGATCTCCCCCTTATCCTAGCAGATCGGTACCCAGACCATATCCTTGGGCAGCTCGGATGTATCTATCTTTTCGTTCAGATCACATCATCTCGAACAGAGCGCGGAATCTTATTAGTGGATCAGAAGACTATGGTGACCCGTAGATCTTCAGATGTTGATTTGCAGAGCAGGGCCGGAATGCGGGGATTGCATTCTTCGAAAAGTATCATATCTTCTTTCCCTAGGGAGAAAGCAGAAACCAGAAACGAGTGGAGGTTCGATCTCTCACCCAAAGCAATTGGGGCTGGTGGAATCTTCCCCTATAGACTCCGAAAAATCATCGTGTACCTTTCCCCTATAGACTCCGAAAAAGCAGCGTGTACCTTTCCCTAAATCCTTCTCCCGTGCATGCTATTCTCGTGTTCCGTGATTAGAAAAGACCTGTTTCTTGTTTTCTTTGAGGTAATAAACGAGCTGTATCCCGCTTTGCCTATCTTGATGTGGAATCTATCGTTGAGCACCCATGAATGCAGGTAGAAGGTGTTTTTTCTTAACTCTTTCCAGGCCTCAGCTTGATTGGACTTCGTCAGCTCTTGTCGTTCAGCTTCCTCTCTCCTCTCTCATCTTGTCTCTCCGTAGACGGCGTTAAAAAGTAGGGCTCCAGACTTAAAGTAAAGCAAAGTAGGTTCGATCCTTGTGTTCTATTATATGAAGTAGAAGAAGAAAGAGCCGGGGGGATGGTCTTGGCACCCATGGGTTAATGGTGAAAGCGCTCAAGGAAATAGGGAATGGAATATTCAAATCGATCAGAAGTGCTATGCTTTATGTAATCAGGCTGAAGGCTAACATCTCGCGAGTAGGCCGAGCTAGGATAAGAATTCCAATCAAAAAAGAAGTATGAATTGGGCCCAAAATCACTACTTTACTACCTATGTCGCGTGTCGCGCCACCTAGTACGATAGACTTTTTTCGGGAAAAGAGCAGGTTTTGCCCCAACTTGGACCCAGGGAAACCAAAGAAGAGCTAGTTTCGCCCTGTTTAGTTAGCGGTGGATGAGCTTCTTTCTTTTCACTCCTGTTTCAGAGATACAAAACAAAAGTAAAGTGTAGAACGCAATGTTTGAGCTCCAGGCTTTTACGATTCTTCCGATTGACTTCTCTTCTCTGCTCCTAGCTCCGAATGCCAGTATGTAGAGAAGTGATGGAAAGGGTTGTGCTCTTTCATTTGAGAAACTTCCAACCAAAATAGGAATGTTAGAACAGAATATTTAGATACAGGTCCCTTATGAATACTGTACTGAGTAAGATTCATTGAAGAAATGCTTCTCCGAAGCAATAAGTTTGTGGCACAAGCATAGTCTTCTGCTAACCTAGCCTTTCCCATCTTTCTATTAAAACGAATGTAGCTAACGTGAACTAAAAGCAAGCTCTTGTTCGAGGAAGTCGAAATTGTTAGTTGTTGCTAGCTTGAACTGAGTTGTTCCTGTTGGTGCTAGGGTTGCCAAGGGAGTTGTAGCGAGATGCTGCTAATGCAGCTATTTCTGATGTCCGGACGATGCAGCGGAAGTGAAAAGAAAAAGATATGATGCTTAGACCGTTCAGACAGGGATGATGGATTTCTAGATATAGGGTTTATTTGAATGTCTGGCCAAATGCTTACTTTCGTTATGCTTGTCCTGCAAAGCTGGATCTATGGTTCGGTTGCTTTGAATGTCTGTTCCGCCTCTGACCCGGCTCTTACCTCTTTCCTTGACTCGGTTTTTCGCAGGGGCATCGAATTATTTGACAAAAGAAACGCCAGTTTCAAAAGGAATGGCACCGAAAGGTGTCAGATGATGATTGAACTGAACTATCTGAATCTGAAACCGCCGACCCGACTCGTGCTTTTTTGGACTCCGCTTTTGCAGGATCCTGTGAGGCATCGAATTCTTTGGCAAGTCTCTTCTTGCTAGTGTTGTACGCGTTTTATTCCTTCGCCCGACATGCTTTCGTGATAAAAGAAAGAATCATAGCAACATAGCGTGAGGTTCCATAGGTTGATGAGCCTGATCAGTCGTGTAAGCTATTTACTACAGCCGTCTTAGATGGCCCCAGGTATCCTCTTCGGCTTGATCTTTCCTTTGCTTCGATCGCCAACTTGCACTTCCTTATTCCACTATTGCGATATCTTTGTCCTGGACAAAGACCAAGAGCTGGTGCAGGTGAAAGAAGGGTTTCTTTGCTAAGAAGGTACGAGGTGAGTCGGCAATTGAACCTATATTCATTCCACTAGCCCTAAAAGCATTCTAAATATAGTCAAGAGGGGGAATGGATTCTACAAGAAAAGGCGGGCAAAGGTAGTTCTGGGGTCAATTCTTGGAGCATAGCTCATTTCTAAGTCCCCAACCCATCTCGTGCTCGTGCTGTACGCGATCGAATCTTGCGGCCGGATAGAGCAATGGAATCACCGAGTCGTATGAAAAGAGGGCTCTTCTTTTTAATCTTAACACAAAGGCTAGCTCCCCTGGGGTTGTCATATTACAATCATTTGTATTACTTTCCTACCAATCCTGAACTAGCTATGACCCTTATAGCGAGCCTCGCTTTACCGTTTCAGATAGAATGGCGCTCCTAAAGTCGATTGGATACTTTCTTTTTTATTGAATTAAGCTAAGCCGTGGACTTTCTCACGTGAAGAACTCCTTCTTATGAGCTCATGGACTTGATCAATGCTAGTTCAAGTTCACGTCATATTAGGAAATTAGTTCATTAATTCGTTTATTTGCCAACGAAGAAGCCTTGCGCTACTCGGAAAGTACTGACTAGAGGGGCGTGTGGATCCACAGTCCTAGCCATTCTCACAACGGGATAATAAAGCGAACAAAGACCATGAGAAGAGATTACAACATCCAGAACGAAGCCTGTCAAGCCAACCTTCCCTCACTGCGAAAATGCAACATCCGGCGTACTCATTGGCTTTGACCTCAGATTCATTACTTGCTAGAGAAGTAGTTTACATAACTGTCACAGCTCCAATGCGATAATCTTGTTAATCAGCAAAGTAGCTAGCCTAAATAAGGAGTTTACAATCGCTTGACTATAAAGTAAAGAGCGGCTAATGGGAGATTGCTTGAGTAGGCTCAGTAAGGGATTACCCGCGGGCAGGGTGAAAGAGCTTTCATTAATAGTATGAACTGGTGGATCAGCAAGATAGCTAGAGCTCCTTAAAGGAAAGCAAAATCCAATTCTATATTAGAAAGCCTCAAACTATAAAGCAAAGATGAGGAAGCTGCGCCTTTACTCGCTCGAATTAGAGGAAAAAGGGGATATGCAGCAGTAACAGCTTTTCTTTCAATAGTAAGCAGGAAATGCGAATAAGAGAAGGGTAGAAGAAGCGATTCCTACTAGTACTAACGATTACAACCTAGCCCCTTAGACTGTTCCTACCACCTCCCCTCTTTTCAGTCGGAGTACCACGACCACGTGACTGGGCTTTCCCCCACGACCAGCACCTACCACCGTCGAGCTACCCGTCCCGCGACCAGTACCACCGAAGCCACGACCAGAAACACCTACTCCATTACCTCCTCCACTAACCCCTTCACAAAATACCAAAATAGGAGCAACTTATTAAATAGGGCTATCTATACAGTAGGTCAAATAGGATCAAGTTTTGCCAATTCCGAATTCAAGTACGAAAACTAAGAAGTTGGCACTTTTAACACAAGGAAAAGGGAGCCCACATATAAAATCGAAAGCGAGTTGGTGCTTGGGAAAGATACTCACACTATTACTCTACCCATAATACCCTTTCCAAGGGCTCAAAAACGGGTCTTTGCTACAATCCATTTTCAAACAAAAGAAAAGAGCAAGTTCCCACAGGCGAAGAGCGGCTTCCGAGAAATATTTATCTTCTTTTACCCCCTTTACGCCCTTCGGGGCTGCTAACAACGAGCTAATACACAGGAACGGCACGGCTCCTACACCGCTTAACTCCAATAACAGAACCTGGTCCCACATCCCTGGCATTTGATAATTAAGTTATTGCACTTATTTTTCATCAAATTTTCATCCACTTTTAAGGCCACTTTAAATCGATTTGAAGGTGAGTCCCTATCAGCTGGCTCGACTTTCTTTCCATTTAGTTCTATTCCTTCCCATCTTTGATGAAGCTTGCGAGTTCTTCTTTCTAGATCAATTGAGATAGGACCTTTTGGCACAGTACAATATCGATGTAAGGTACATGACCAATCAAGACTGCTTTTGGGAAGTGAGACCAGGCGAGGCTACCAATGAGATCCCCCACTATCAATGATAACGTTTAGGAAACCTAACGCACATCTGCGCCGTAAAGAACTCTTTCTTTTATGGTCAGTAGTCATAGCATCACTGAACGATATCCTCCTTCACCACCTACATGCTCCACCGGGGGTACGCCCTAACCAGCTCTCCCATAAAGCTAGCTTTATAATTCTCACACACCAATGCAGGGAATTACGCCCATGAGTGAAACCTCCATTTATCAACAGAACACTTCCCCATTCCTTGAACCTGAAACGGCAAGCGGCACGGGGAATTTCTTTCTTCACTCCTATGTATCACCTGCTTATTCACAATGAGCTGGGGATACAAGGTGGAGTTCTCAATAGGAAGGGCTGGATCTATGTTCGCGAGCAGGGTGATGTCAGAAATAACTTGATAAGAGAGATGCATAAAGGCAATAAAATCAATCTAAAGGCACCACTCCTCTTATTATTAGTAAACGGTAGGAACCCAAGAAGGGAAGAGATGCTTTCTAAAATGCCATTAGCCGATAGCTGATGCTGGTGAATCGAAGACGGATCATAGCAGTGGTAGTTCGATGGCTTCTTCCCCATATTTCTGAAGAAAAACAAGTTCTAACCGCATTCTAGGAGTTGCCAGGAGTGATTCCCTTCAACAGGTGTGGAAAGGTCATTAGAGGAAAATCAGGAGCAATTGAGATTTACCGGCAATCCGGTTCCTTTTGTTTTTATCCAGGGTTTCGGCTCCTACCAACAACCCTATACGGCAACCGGAAAATAACCTATTCTATTGATCGAAGGAATGGTGCACTTCGGGGATGCGGCTTCCTCTACGGAAACAACGGTACGCCTCGGCAGTAGTTCCTATACGGGAAGGGTTCCTATACCGCAAGCAAAACCAGAGAATAGCTTTAGTAATGTATCCAGGCGGTGGCCCAGCTATTGGTCGTTGGTCAGAGGCAGAACCTCCTCTATCCACTCGGAACTGATTCCTACAACGGCAAAACAACAGGAAAGCTAGTCTTTTCTCTTTCTTCAATAGCTGTTGTCTTTCTTCAATAGCTGTCTTCTTCCTTGGCAATGGTTGTTTTGTCCGGAGCTACTAAAGGATAAATTTCGGGAGATAAGTAGTTCCTCACCGGCCATTCAAGAAAGGGATTTGCTTCTTCTTACAGGTCCTTGAGAAAAGCAAAAAGATAAGGTTCAAAGAAAGGGAGAGTGAGCTGGAAATAGTATTTCTGATCTGGGAATTGCGGGTTTCTGAGGCAAAGGAAACTTTAGGTTAAGAAAGAAAACCCAAGCAGGTACAAACATTTCCCATAGTGGTTGTGGTTATGGTTGCTAATGGTCAGAACATAATCAGTAAAGCTGTGTATCGGAGGGGGTACCTGGAAGGTGCAAGGAGTGGAATTTGAAGCTAAACTGAGGCTGTTGCCACTGGTTGCCTATGACATGGTGCTAGGAATGGATTGGTTGAATACTCCGCTGGGGAACACGAAGGTGAATTGGAAAGAGAAATACATACATGTCTTTAGGGAAGGTGAATTGGTAGAAATCAAAGGGGTAGCAAGCTCAGTGGCAGGAGAGCAGCATGGCTTGATTCAGTTTCTTCTTTCTATTGCTTTTAAGATAATATGAACTCTATCTTCAGTATTGAGACTTTTTAGTATGCTTTCATTTTGCTGGGAGGGGAACAGACAGGGGTCAGAGGGCATTTTCTCAAGCTTGTGAGCTGATCTTGACCCGAAACTACTGCTCTTTCCCATCTATAAACCTTAGTTAGCACTTAGCTATTTTAATGAAACCACACAAATTGGTTAGTATTTTCTGTTTTGACCAGGGAACCAACCCAATCCATTCGCCGCGGAAAAAGAGAGGAAAAATAGGGCAAATAAACTGAAGCAGATGAACGGACGACCAATCGACTACAAGAAGAAATGAGAACTGTTTTTCTATTTTGAACTCCAAAGTCAAAGAATGGTTTTTAACCGCCGCCTCTTTGAATCAAAAGGGTCTTCTTCAACACAAGCAATAGCGTCAATAGCAAGCTTTCTTCCCACCCTCTCTCTAAATGCAACAGAGTCCTACCACGTTAAGGTCAAGCGCCCTACTTGCTTGTTGACACGTGAGAGGAAATAGGAGTAAGAAGTGCCAGGATTTACCACTTTCTAAGAAGTACCGATCTCAAAGAACTGTCCGGCCCACTTTCAGGTTATGAAGGGAAGGCTCTCGTTGAGAACAAAAGATGTAGTTTCTTTCCTCTCGAGAGGAGGCGCGGCAGAGATAGACAGATCATTACATCGAACTAGCAGTCAAGATATATAACTCATCTTTCTACTACGAGAATAGTATAGTGGATCAAGAGCCAACCTCAAACTCTTCATTCCAGGCCAATAGTTTCGCTATAGTGACTACGTACCTTTAACACATTCTTATTGAGGCTAAGCTTCAGGCCAACTACGAATTGAGATTCGAGAGCGGGGGGAACTTCATCACTTCGAGGGAAGCTTTCTTCTCCGGGACAACTCCAGAAACCATACCTACTTCCTGCTTTCGAAAGTGCTTGCTTGCTGACGGGGCATCCCGGCGGGATGTCTTACCCTCCCTCGAGTCCGATCTCGGGAGGGCGCTTGGGCAGGGCCTATTCCCAGGTGTCAGTTTTCGAAATGCGTATCGTGATCCTAGTATCGGGCTAGGATTGGCTCCGGTCTAAAACAAGCTTGACCTAAGAACCGCCCTTAAGCAAGGCAGGCATACGCGCACCTATATGTCAAGATACCTACGAAGATTGAAAAAAGGAAATCTTTAACATGCGCATAAGGATAGAAGGCAGCTATCTCTTCAGGGGCATTGCAAAACAGCGTCTACTCCAATTGAAGAAGTCCATTCTATGGTCAACCTTGTGGCTCCAAACTCGCACTGATCCTCAGGAGTGATGCCTCCTCTCGTAAAAAGTAGGTATATACATGTTCTTGGAAGCAAAGAAAGAATCTCATGTATCAGAGCGGATACGATAATCAGTCGTGCATATTATTCGAATATATAAATAAAACGAGATGAGGTGGATTGACAACCTCTAAGAGAAGGGTATGTATAACTTAATATTGATGCAGGAAGAAGGAGCAACTGGAGCAGTTGTCCGAGACGAACATGGAGCGTTCCTGGGTGCAAGCAACAGCAAGATCCCACATGTCGACTCGGCAGCTATGGACAAAGCAAGGGCGCTTAAAGATTGTCTCATCCTTGCTGGGAGAACCTCGTGTTCAAAGCTGATCGTGAATTCCGATTGTATGGACTAAGCAATAAATTATGGCTCCAACAACTGGTACGTGCACTTCTCCAGAGTTCGGATATTGATAAAAAGATAGGACCAACTTTGTCGGGACAAGTTTTTCTATTTACCATATTGCTACTGCACTACCGGAGGAGTACCTGGATGCAAACGCACTTTTCAAGGGATTTTACTAATTGATTACGAAAGGTTGAAAGGCTCAAAAGCTGGTATTAAGAAATGCAAGTGAAAGATGGGTTTGTAAAGTAGGTCTACTACCCGAGCCTGGGTCACTCATGAGGTAGTTCAAGTGAATTGTAATAGTGTGAAGATTTACTGGTTTTCTCAACATTCATTCCCACTTGGTGGACGAGCGCCCACATCTGTTCCTTAACTCTCTGTATCTGCCCTTTTTCAAGGAACTATGTGATAGATGCCCACATAGCAACTCTTCTTGATCCCCCACCATCACTTGAACCGAAGAATCAACCCGTTTCTTTGCCAATGGGTTTCTGCACAGAGAGCTAGATTAGGGATCGGATGTGCACCTTTCACTAGATTAAGGAGGCTGCCCCTTACTAGGTTTGGTAAGTATGTTATGAAGGTGAGAAGTCATCAAACTTCTCGGTAGTGCAATGGATTAAGGTAAATGTGCTAGCTTTCCTCCTGCTGGTTGATGAAAACGGACCTATCCCATATCTAAAAATGGCCCTGTACACTCCAATGGGAAGTAGAGAAAAGGGGAAGTGCAGAAAAGAAGGATCCCCAAATCAGAGGGAGCCTAAACTTTGTTTGATTAAGGGAAGGCAAGAATAGAGAGCAATGGGATAGGAAAAGCTCACGGGAATGCAGGTACCGTTTCCCAGGGAAAAGAAAAGGGAACTTAACCGAAGCCTACTAATAAGATAAGGCAATCCAATCCTGATTCAAGATCATGTTGTCTCAACATAGCAATGCGTGTTATGGCAACCTGATTGTGATAACAACATCAAAGCCAAGAAATCAAGGTCGAAGCAGTGGAATGCAAAGTGTTCTCCAAGATTTTCTCTCTGATAAAGATGCAACGAGCAGGGTTGCTTTGATTCGATGATGCCTTTCTCATGACAAGATATCGATCGATTCAGGTTCCCCTTTAAGCAACAATGAAGCCACGTTTATTGGGATGCCTTCTTTATACACAGGTTTTCAACAACGTTTAGAGTCTATGAATTCTCATTCTGAAAGAGAATAGAAAGTCCATTCGACAATAAGGGTAGTTGGCGAGCAAAGAACGCCGGGGGATGAGGTTACCAATACCAAGGAAGAAGAGCTATCACCTATCCAATGTAGTCAAAATACTGGGGTCTCCCAATGAAATAGCCTTGTTGTCTCTTGTCTTCTTACATGGCTTTGCCTCCATTCACACTCTCACCATGCAACGCAGGACAAAGGTGTATTTCACTGTTCGAAAATGCTAACTAAGGCCGAGGAACAAGGAACAAAGGTTTTCACCAGCTTTCGTAAGGATCAGACAGGAACAACTGGAACAACAGTTTCGAACATTGCATCGGGCCTCCTCACCGGCAACCTTTGGGTCCCCGTCTCGTCATCCCTTTCTTTCCTCAGCCGGACAAGGACAACTTTCAGTTAAGACCAGCCCAGCCCCTCTTTTTCTTCTGTGCTTGGCATGATTCATGTAAGGTTAGCACTCGTCACTAGACGAGATAGTGATTGTCAACATCCCACACAACTCTCACTCTCACTCTGGCAAAAGGAAATTCATGTATCTACTCCTTCAAACAACAGGAAAGCAGACACGCATCCTACCCGCATCAATGCCTCTGCCCTCTTGTATCTACATATCATGATATGGATACCCTTGGTCATTAATAAAGGGAAGATGATTTTAGCCGAGGTGATCGGACTAACACTGAGTGCATTTGTCCCGGCTAGGCTTATTACGTTCTTAGTGTTCTAAAGTGGGACAGGCGCTAGCTCTAGTAACCATTCTCCATTGATTGGAAAGGGCGGGTGTCTGCACGAACTAGCTAGACATGGCACTCCCCGAGCACGAACTCGATCATCGTGCCGTCCCCTTTGAGCAGCTTTTCTTGCCTGCCTCTGCTATCATTGATCCAAATATTTCTCAATGGTGTGGAGACAGCTCACAAGAAGATCTAGGATTTCATAGCGAGTGTACTAGTAGCTGAAAAACCAAATTGACCATTCCAACTCATTTGTGGTTTGAAACAGCATTTCTTCCCGAAGTGATACCTTGGCTTTGCCCAAATAAAGAATCGCAATGCTGCTGATAGTCCGTCTGCTTTCAATGTTCTTATGCTCAGTGAGCAAGCTTGATTTCGGTTACTCCCTTCTATTGGGAGCTCCCTATCTGTAGGTTTCAGGGGGGTACGATCCACCGCGTTCCTGTGCTTTACATGAAATGGAAAGATCAGAACGAACAAGCAGAGCAACTTGACGACAGAACTACATTGGTTAGACAGGCGTGTAGGTTGCTACAATATCCAGAGACGCTTAACAATTGCTGTTTGAATCGATCCTTTCTTGTATCGGATCTGTGAAGTTCATTTTGGTCATGCCAGAAACCTATTCTCTATATGCCAATTCGTTTCGCAGAAATTCAGAGATTGGAGAAAATGAGCCTTTAACGGAGGTACGATGCATTACCTTGTATACGAAATCTAACGAAATTCTCATTCATTCCTAAAATGATTTTTGAGATAGAACAACTTGTTTATGGAATTAGCCCCCAGTGGAGAAGCAAGGCTTCCAGGCTCGCCATCAATCCTAGTTGTTGTATCAAAATATGATGAGGAAGGCTCATGTCTGCGAGAAATCCCATTCAAGAGGTACCAAATGTTGGTTAGAGATCAGATACTTGACCTTACCTCACTCTTTCTAGATCAAATAGGTATTCGATTTCTCTCAACATGTAAGTAAGGCACTACATGAATCTCATGTGATTGTCCCTTTTGCAGCACATCTCTCAGTGCTTGGCGTGGGAATAGCATCCATGACTTCTGGCACTGGTACGGGTAAGCAGAAAAGGTAATGACGAGAGGGCCGTCCTATGTACCCTGAAAGATAAACTATGTGATAGAAGCCCGCTTTCCCTCTCTTCTATCCCACCTAACCACAGTGGGTATCAGTGGCCTCGGGATCTCCATCAACTGAGATCCCTACACCAGAATCAATAAAGACAACATATTTCCTGTCTTTAGAGTCCTTCTTTTCCACTTTAGTGGGAAAGGGGCAATAGTTAGTTAGGAGAGGTGCGCCTAGCTTTTTGTCTCTTTTACCGCAGGAAGTTCTCCAAAAGTATGAAAGGCTGGAGGGCTTTGTACCAACCATTCTAGTGTGGTTGGATTCTGTTCAACAGCCCAAGGACTTTCCGCACATTTTTTGTTCTTTCCACTGCTTGAAGTGATTGCGACAACTACGAAGAAACGACGAATCCCAACTACGGATATATAAGAACCGAAACTGCTCAGAGCATTCCATCCGGCGTAAGCATCTGGATAATCTGGAATGCGACGTGGCATACCCGAAAGCCCTAAGAAATGCATGGGAAAGAAGGTAAGATTAACCCCGAAAAAAGTGATCCAAAAATGGATTTGGCCTAAAGTTTCAGGATATGTCCGACCAAAGATTTTACCCACCCAATAGTAAAATCCAGCAAATAAAGCAAAAACGGCTCCCATAGAAAGTACATAATGGAAATGTGCAACCACA
This sequence comes from Bromus sterilis, assembly GCA_950022295.1. NCBI lineage: Eukaryota > Viridiplantae > Streptophyta > Magnoliopsida > Poales > Poaceae > Bromus > Bromus sterilis. Next base: position 39,076 of record OX465602.1, read on the forward strand.
TAATAAGTATCATGTAGAGCAATGTCTAGCCCAGAGTTTGCTAGAACTATTCCAGTGAGCCCTCCTATGGTGAACAAAAAGATGAACCCTACAGCAAATAACATGGGTGTTTTGTATTGTATCGAACCTCCCCACATGGTAGCGATCCAACTAAAGATTTTTATTCCAGTGGGCACAGCTATGATCATGGTAGCTGCGGTGAAGTAGGCACGCGTATCAACGTCTAAGCCCACAGTAAACATATGATGAGCCCAAACTAGAAATCCAAGAACACCTATACTTATCATGGCATAAACCATGCCTAGATACCCGAAGACCGGTTTTCTTGAAAAGGTCGATACGATATGACTAATAATACCAAATCCAGGCAGAATGAGAATATACACCTCTGGATGACCGAAGAACCAAAAGAGATGCTGGTATAATATTGGGTCTCCCCCTCCTGCGGGATCAAAAAAGGTTGTATTAAAGTTTCGATCGGTTAATAACATTGTAATTGCCCCCGCCAGTACCGGAAGTGATAATAAAAGTAGGAATGCTGTCACTAGAACGGACCACACAAAAAGTGGTAATCTATGCATAGTCATTCCAGGTCCACGCATGTTGAAGATAGTTGTTATAAAATTGATAGAACCTAAAATTGATGAAATACCTGATAGATGAAGACTAAAAATTGCTAAATCAACTGCTCCTCCGGAATGGCTGGTAATACCACTTAAGGGCGGATAGACCGTCCACCCAGTGCCGCTGCCCACTTCTACTAAGGCTGAGCTTAATAGGAGCAAGAGACTTGGTGGCAACAACCAGAATGATATATTATTTAATCGTGGAAATGCCATGTCAGGTGCACCTATCAGAATCGGAACAAACCAATTACCAAATCCACCTATCATCGCCGGCATAACCATAAAAAAGATCATTAAAAAAGCGTGAGCCGTTATTAAAACATTATAAAGTTGATGATTCCCACCAAGAATTTGATCGCCGGGTCGGGCTAATTCCATACGAATCAGTACGGAGAAGCATGTGCCCATCACTCCTGCAATGGCACCGAAGATGAAATAGAGAGTCCCAATATCCTTGTGGTTAGTAGAGAAGAGCCATCGAACCAGATTTGTCATTTGCTTTTCGTTTTGAAATGAAAACTTTCCTTATCAGAGAGGGGCCTGGGGGGCTAAAGAATCCGAATTACTGAGCTGCAGCTCCCTGACTTTACCGAATTCCCCTCTGTCGATCGGAGTCTTCAAACAAGAGCAGTGCATGCTCATGCTCAGCCCTTTCGAGGGAGGCTTTACTTAATTGAATTTCTTCCCAGCGCATCCTGCGCTCCTCCTGTAGCAACCTTTCGGACATGGACTGGTCAATCAGAAGCTCGCGATTGTAATCAATCACAGCCTGGAAAAAAGGGGATTGACCCAGGTGGTTGTCAAGGTCCTTATAGGCTGCTTGCAATGTAGTAAAATTGTCCATAGCGTGAATGGAGGTAAGATAGGAACGGACTGCTTCATCGAGAAAGTAGGGCTCGATAGGTAGATAAGGCCCGACCCTCTGATACAGAGCCACGAACTCCCCAATCACATCCTTTCGCATACAAGAGAGTTTTTCTTCCATTAGGAAGAGTTTAAGCCTCCCAGGTATGTCTTCCAGAGGGGTATTGTGATTCAACTCGTTCTGAATGAACGTAACCCATCCCGGATCCTGCTCGTAAAGGCTCAGATAGAAGTTTAGCCCTGCTAAATTAGCAAGAGTTCCCGGGTCTTGAATCTCCGGGGGAAGATTTATGAGAAAAAAAAAGCGTGAGCTATCAATTTGGGCTAAAACTCGTACAATGGGGAGGACTAACCTCAAAAGTACTAGAAAAGCCCAAATTGCAAATAGGATCAATTGCGCAAAATATGGAGAGCAATAAAATTTAAATTTCAAGTTGAGCAGTCTTTGTCTCACCAGATTTGTCATTTGCTTTTCGTTTTGAAATGAAAACTTTCCTTATCAGAGAGGGGCCCGGGGGGCTGGAAGAGAAGAACCTTAATACTAAAGGAAGAGAAGAACCTTAATACTAAACCAAGTTTCGATAACTTCTTGGTGACTTGATTGGTTCCCTTCCCCCAATTTGCAAAGGATGATTCCCGTGAAGGTGATCGAGATCACCTTCACCATTCTATGATATTTCTCGAAGCTTTTGAGAAGCTTTTCCTATATCAACCTGAAAAAAAAATAATCAACTAATTTTTATTTCTTGAGAGTTCAATTCGATTCCTGCTCTGATCCCATCTCTACTTTGATAAAAAGGTTCTATCCTCGGATTCGCAATAGCGACAAAGAAGTTTAGAGTTCGTGCTTGTGCCACGAAGGTAGCGATCGAATCCGAGCTATCTTTTTCGACAGAACTTGTTTGACCACTCGCCGCTTCTTGTTCCAGCTAACCTTAGTATGCGGCTAACCTGAATCCATCAACCATTTATGTAGTGAGGCAAGCCATGCTATCAACAAATCCTATAAGCATGCGATCCATCAGCCCGGCCCCAGGTAAACCATAAGGCATGACCCGAGCATATGCATTAAGGCTTTGACCAATTATTCCAATCGATCAGTCCGATCCTTCTCCTCTTCCGTTCTTATCTCCAGCTCTTGGTCTTCGCCCTGGGAATAATGGCTAAAGATTGAAGGTTCTAAGCCATGTATCAGAGCCGGTTATTTGAGTATCGATGCTGTTGGAGTCTAGCTTCCGACCAATCCACTTCACTTCGGAGGACATAACAGCTTAAGAAGAAATCGAGATCAGGCCCGTGGAAAGCACACACACACGCCTGGGGAATGAATCCACTTTTTCATTCTCAATACTAGGGGGGGCTTCTCCGATCGATTGCTTTCACTGTTATTCCCCAGATTGGCGAAATGACCTTTCGTCTTGCTTCCGTAAAATAATAAAATGTGCTTTCGCCAGAAGAAGAAAAAAGAAGATAGCTCAGTAAATGGCATTCAAGTAAAGTCGAGAAAGAGGCCTTGCTTTCGCACAGGAAGGAAAGAATTGACTCGGGTAAGTAAGCCCTATTGGGGGATTAAGGGCTCGAGTACGATTAGAGCGCCTTTTTTTCTGCTGCGCAGGCTGACCATTTTAAATAGGGGGAAACAGGAGACTGTAGAAGATGAATATGGCTAGTCTACTGCTACTGTTTGATTGGCAATCCTTAGACTATAGGGATGAAGCAAAGGAGCATAACCTACCTGCAACTATGCTTTAAAGCAAAGAAAGAAAGCGAAAGCTAACTGTCAGCTATAAATAAATGCTTTTGCTTTCTATCCAGCAGCTGATGCTTTATGTAGTAAAGAAGGAAATTCTTGGAGTTAGCACGGTACTGAGGTCTCTGGAGCGAGTGACGGATTATCTCTTTTGGAACATTAGAGGTTGTGGACAGCACTCATAG
>OX465602.1:47500-72500 GCA_950022295.1 Bromus sterilis
TGCACAGATTCTACCAGAGGATGTTGAGATGCTCCCATTGCAACTCACTGATGGAGAAGAACTGGAGAGCTCAGCTAGAGCTGGAGGAGGTGGTAGTACCTGTTCCCTACTGGTACCAGTGGTGGCTTGATCACTTCAAATTGGAGGGACTATTGGGCCAAATTCCCATACTGTAAAAAAAGGTTTTCTTTTCTGATATATCGGAGGTTTTGTGTGCAGAGGCCGCCAGGTTGAAGTTGGATGTTGCTTTTGTAGTTCCCAGTGAAGGATGATGCTGGGTCTATGATGCATTTGATTTTTATTTTGGCTGATAGTTTTCGATGAAGCCACAGATACTACTCTTGTCTGAGACCTGTTGGCTTCATCCAGAGGGAGATGTGTTCTATTTTGTTGGATCATGAGGAACAATGAGGATGGGTATGGGGAGATGGTCGTTTAGGGTTGATTGTAAAAAGGTTTTTCCTGGTGGTGGTTTTTTGTTTCTGTGAATAATAGGAAGAGGCCGCCAAGGCGCGGAGCGATGAGTATAGCCCATTAGGAGAACCCGTAAAGAAAGCCGGAGCAGAAATCCAAGCTTCTGGTAATTTATTCAATTACTTGAACTGTTTTTTCTTTCTTTGTTGAATTATTTATTTCTCTTTTGGTATGTTGGTTATCTAAAAGCATCTGTGACTTGTTTTAGTACTTTCGTCACAACTATGGCATTGGCATGGGCCTTTGCTCAACTAGACTATCAGAGCTCGATCATGGCAAACGAAGGAACTCAGACCCGATCTAGACAACTTGAGGAGCAAGTTAGAGCTATGAGAGAATCCATGGATAAGATCCAAGCAGATCTAGCCGAACGGATGCAACAGCAGAGTGAAGAGTTTCAAGCTCAAAAACAATTACAACAACAACAGTTTGAGAAGCAAGTAGTTTTATTCTATTTTTAAAATACAGAGAGAGGTTAGTGGCTTCAACCTCACACAAAGAGGGATAGAGGCAACACCTTTTGACGCCAAAAACTCCAATTTAGACGAAAACTGCAGGGGCAATAGAACAATTTAGAATATGCAGTAGTGTTAGTAGTTTTGTACATCTATTAGGCATTTTTGCAAATACATGGAGGGGAGTGGCCTGTGTAACCAAGACAATACACCTCAACGTCATCTTATCGAACACATAAAGGGGACTGGCCTCTTTCACTAAGACAACAATTATGGCCGTGTAGATGCAGTATTCGATGTTTCACAAAACAAAGACAGAGGAGGTTGTAAGAGAGACCTTGTCAGTGCGAAGGAGAGGAACGTGTCGAGAAGAAGACACCTGTCCGGAGAGGTGCAAAGGAGAGCTGCGAGAGGAAATGCAATTCAAAGGCAATCCTTTGTTGTTATCTGGTCCTTGATAGAAAGAGGACCTTATGAAGAGTCCCTCACCTACGGATCACTGAAATAGCCTAGCTTTCCAAGCCAAGTGACCTTACTTACTGTAGTGTAAGACCCACGGGGAGAAGCTATAGCTTTGAGAGTTGCTTAATTAGTAGCTGTAGCTATGAGAAAGGAGTAGTGTTGGAGGAAGATTTAGGCTCAGCCAATTCAGTCAAGGGTAATTTAGTAGATACCTCTCCATCCCTCTCTCCACACAACCAGCTTAATATGACCCAAAACAGTCATGTTCCCAATCTTACCCCACAACAAGCTTCTTGCTCAAACCCTGGATCTGGAAACCTGACAAGCTCCATGACTCCAGTCATCCTAGCATCAAGTACTGTAGATACTGGTGTGAAAAACCTTCTATGTCGTCAACAACTAGGCCTATCATAATTAACCCAAGAACCTGTTTGCAGCCAGTACCAGTAATGGAGTCATACCCAAACTTTAGGAGCCACAACCCACCATTTTCCCTTCCTTGCTTATGGTTTGCTGTCCTCGGGAATGGTATCTCCTTGAACAAGGTAGCTGTGTCACATATATTCCGTTAATGGGATGGATTTTCTGCTTTCGGATGGTGTGATTTCAACGTTGAGTACCTACTAAGAGTTAGTTCTCGATGGGCAATAAATCATATTGATGAAAAATCACCAAGGAGCATGAAACAAAACACATAACTTACGTACCATTGTACTTAGAGCCAATAAACTACCAAGAATCCTCTGTCTCAACCACTTTCTTCTTGTCTTTACATCGATTTCCAAATATAGGAAGGGAAAGTAACGGAGAGCAAGCAAAAGAAAGAAATCTATCAACGACCGACTTCGGACTAGAATCTAGAAACATACCTAAGGGAAGAAAGCATATTTTAGGTTTACTCCTTCCATGTCTAGTAGGAGTGCGTGCTTCTTATTGCCTTTTGAGCAGTAGTTGTATACATTCCTCACTCAGTCTAATTAATTATCTTTCTCCCTACCCAAATACCAAGGGAGGTTTATGAGTCGTATCCTCCTTACGAGATAGCGGAAGTAGCATTAGCGGGAAAAGTCAGCTCCTTTTCAAGCCTTCTCTTTCGTAACCTTTGATTAGTTCCTTAGATGCCCTTAGCAAGAATGATGCAGGAGCAAGAAAGTCTATTTCCTCCGCCTTTCCAGAATCTCGCTATTAAAATAGCACAGTATCAAATTCAATCCATAAGTCATGCTGGTCAATCAATGACAATGATAAGCTCTATAAAAAAAAAGAGTCTATTGCTCTTCGACACGTTTTATATCTACTTCAGTCATGCTTTATTGGAGTTATCTGACGCCAAGGAGGAAGGAATAGAGATTAGGATCCTAGCCTTGTTCCGTTTGAAGTTCCTAAGAGATGCCTTGAAAGAAAGGGATGCTCAAACCAAGGATTTTGAGTCTTATCTTATTAGTGCATCAATCTACAGAAAGGTAGGGGGGCATACCTGTGTGAAAATGGAGTGTAAAGCATATTCTAGATATTTCACTTCGAATTTCTTCCTCTTAAAAGAGTCAAGTCCGCAGGGTTCCCTAAATTCCCCTGGAATCAAGTGGGACCGGGAGATCGTTGTTCATTCGGTGGTTGGCCCTCCCCCTAATAAGTACCTACCAAGAATTGGGCCAGTTAGTTCAAGCGGTACCGAATCACAAAGAACAGTTGAGTTTTCTAATTCATCTATTATTATAGGTTTTTTTTTCATTTCTAGAATAGCGTTGGAGCCGGGACACACATTTCTGCCCGAGTTCCAACAGCAAACCAAATACGTTATCGTGGAAAACGAGTTTAGCCAACACAGAAGAGTTTGTGTGCTTTTTATTTTAACATGAGTTTCACATATGTGATGGTTGGTTGGGAGGGTACGGCAAATGACTCTAGAATCTTTCTGGATACAACCACTGAACCGGAAAATGGCCACTATCGTCACCGATAAAATACTATCTTGTGGACTCAGGCTCTACGTTTATGCCTTAAGGTCTTTCTCCTTACCGTGGGGAGCGGTACCACTTGCGTGATTATAGAGAAGAAGGCGGTGTCCCGACCACAAGGCGGTGAAATTCCACTGGTGCTTGCTAGCCAGTCAAGAACGACTCGAAGACCGTGGGAAGGTCTTCACGCTACGCCGAAGACGACGATGGCTCCATACGGGGTGGTAATACACAGGTATAGGATTTCCTGTAATGATGTGAAACTGTATATTTCATATAAATAGCTCAGTTCGAGAGGAAGGCGGAAACAGTTCCGGTTTTATTAACCTGATTCCTATTCATTTACCGGTAAAGGAAGGAATTCTTATCTATTTCTCGAGGCAATTATACTCATATCGACAATATGAACTGCATGAGAATTAGCATATAGAAAGAAAGAAAGAAAGCTTTACCGAATACAGGTCTAGTAGGTATAGAGCCGTAAGCGTGGTGGGGGTGCCGGTGATTAGGCAGACGCCCCATTGTTCGTGGTGTTGCAATGAATCCAGTGGATCATCCTCATGGAGGAGGTGAGGGGCGCACGAAAGGAGGTAGACCTTCGGTGTCACCTTGGGGGAAGCCCACCAAAGCAGGATTTCGGGCAGTAGTGGGGGTGGGGAAAGTTTGGATTTCTGAAATGATAAACTTTTGCATTCTCAAGATAGAACGTTTTTTTTCTAAGTTAATTGGCCAGTTCCTTTTAAAAGGAGACTGGGAGTTCGTCAGCGACTGGTGGCCGTACTTTCTGTTATTTTGTACGAGAATTCTTATTATCTTTCTTTTCTTTTGGTTCCTCTGTGGTTTCCGGAAAAACCAAAAGAGAAATCCAATCGGGAAGGGGCTAATGGCTTTTGGTGGCATCCTGGGTGTCTTTTTCCGTCTGGATGACGACGCGTCTCCTTATTCTTGTTGCGATGGTGACAAGGAAGAAAGCGCCGGAGAGATCATCGAAATTCCCTCTAGCCCAGAGCCCGAGGGCACAACCCCACGCATGGTGGTGGGGCACTTCGAAAGTCTGGGGCTCCTCCTGGAGATTCCCCCTTTACCGGAAACGCCACCCGCTGGTCCTTCCTTAGCTCCAGAACCAGAAGAAAGGGAGCAAGCCCCCTCTGTTGGGCTAAACCTCGATCCATCCCAGAGTAGCCGCCGGCTGGACGGCGGCGAACGGGGGGGAAACTCCTCAAAACGATGTTTGCGTGTCGAGATGGAGGAATCCGACAGGCGGTGGAAAGTTGCGAGACAGTCTGCGGAGGCAAGCTTCGAAGGAAATAGGCGGGCAGAGCTACTGCAAGCGCTCGAGGCTTCTCCTTTTGAGACCGCGAAAGCAGAACTGGTTACCGGAATTGGGGCTAATTCCGAGTTTAGACTGGCACTAATTAGGTCTCTCTTTGTCAGCCCCTTGACGGGGCAACGGGGGGCTCTCGAAAATACGATAGAGGCCATCTTTGCAATGCCAAGGGAAGCCCACAAACTCCCTATCGTCTTTCCTAGATCTTAAATGTGATCTGGAGCACCCCGAAAAAAGGAAGACCGCTCTCAGTCCATATTTAAAACGGTTAGGGCGGGTTTATAAGGAATAAAAACCTTCCGTCGATTTATCCACACTTCCATGACTTCTAGAGGAAAGCTAACTGCTTGCTGGCTGGGAGCTGTATGAGCGGTAACGTCCACGTACGGCTCCGTGAGAAGGTGGACGGAAATGGCCTTGTTGTACCTCACTCCCGTCTTCAATGGGGTCTGCTCTTTTTTTTTTAGGAGAGTATGCCAATATGATCTTAATGAGGTGCGGGGCTTTGCATCTGACATTCGTTGGGCTTTCCTCTGCGGGAGCCCGCGTCCCGGCCTTTTTGTGCAATAAACCCCTCCGGCCGAAGACTAGTGATAGGTGGTCCCGCGGAGCTTTCGGAGAAGGGTAGCCTAGTGTGTAAGCACAGCAATGAACCGCGGCGAACCCTCAGACGACCCTTCTAAGATAAGGGGGGAGATCCTCAGTAGTGGTGACCCTTTGACTCTTCCACTGACTTATATATGTACCGAATGCTCATACGGGAAAGTGAACTCCTGGGTCTGGAACCTGGGGGGTTGCTCCGAGAAAAAATCCTTTCTTTCTCGTCCACTCTAGGGGGTGCGGACACACCTGCGCGGATTACAGGTGACGGTTACAAGAATGGCGGGGAAGTGAAGAGTACCCGACGACATTCAGGGATGAATGTAGACCCATCGGGCGGGGATAATCATTCCGGTCCTGGGAGAGGTGGCGACACCAGTCTGAGCTGAGGGAAGCCAGCCAATTGAGTCACTGAAACGACCGCAGGAGGCGCACCCTAAGCCCAGCTTCTCGGAGCTGCTATTGCGAAATACGGCTTCCTTAATATCCAAATTTCAACAAGGGGGCTGGGCTGCTCGCCTTCATAGAAAGGCGACCGGGCCTAGATTAGATGTTCGCCTTTTTATAGAATAGAAAGAGAAGGTAAAGGGGGGGGGTTTGGAGATTCTTGAAAGAATGCATGGCTTCCTCCTATTCCGCTTCAACAGAAGCCCCGAAAATCCTGCTGCTATGGCAGCAAGGGTTATCCATTTCATAGGCGAGGGTGGGGGAGAAGCAAGCCGAACCTCTGATCGACCCGGACACGTCAAAAATTCTCGGCGCCGAGAGAAAGACGAGATTCAGTAAGTAATTCAGTGAGTGCTTTCTTTTATAAGAAGAGCGTCGGCTTGGAAGAAGAAAATGAAATACGAACAACCGCGCTGGTTGTAATAGATCGACTTGAATGCGTCTTCTTGCTCCAGCATTCAAGTTCCATTTCAAGGGAGGACGACGTACCATGATACTTTCTGTTTTGTCGAGCCCTGCTTTGGTCTCTGGTTTGATGGTTGTACGTGCTAAAAATCCGGTACATTCCGTTTTGTTTCCCATCCTAGTCTTTTGTGACACTTCTGGTTTACTTATTTTGTTAGGTCTCGACTTCTCCGCTATGATCTCCCCAGTAGTTCATATAGGAGCTATTGCCGTTTCATTCCTATTCGTGGTTATGATGTTCAATATTCAAATAGCGGAGATTCACGAAGAAGTATTGCGCTATTTACCAGTGAGTGGTATTATTGGACTGATCTTTTGGTGGGAAATGTTCTTCATTTTAGATAATGAAACCATTCCATTACTACCAACCCACAGAAATACGACCTCTCTGAGATATACGGTTTATGCCGGAAAGGTACGAAGTTGGACTAATTTGGAAACATTGGGCAATTTGCTTTATACCTACTATTCCGTCTGGTTTTTGGTTTCTAGTCTTATTTTATTAGTTGCTATGATTGGGGCTATAGTACTTACTATGCATAGGACTACAAAGGTTAAAAGACAGGATGTATTCCGACGAAATGCCTTGGATTCTAGGAGGAATATAATTAACAGGACTATTTCTCCTTTTGGCCATAGCCATAGAAGAAGCTTCTCCTCCAAAGCGGAGGGAGGGGAATCTAAGGATTCCTATGACCCTGCTTATATAGAATTTTTAAGAACCAATTTAGGGTTTTTCCCGGGTTTGGTGCCCCATTTTGATAAACTCCTTTCGGTTCTTAAACCTGAGGAAATTCTATTTCTGGCTTTCCGCTTCCCGCGGGATGCGAACATGTTTAAATTGCCCCTGAAGAATATCCAAGATATGATTAAGCAGGCAATGGCTAAAGAGGCAGAGAACAGGAACAAGCCTCCGGTGGAAGGTTGTGAAGATCGTCGTATGAGTGCAGAAGAGAGTAAAAAATTACTAGAAGCATTTGATTTCCTATGGGATAAAAAAAATGAATTGGAACTATTGAGTGGTGTAGGTATCCATCTTAGCAAATAGAGATACCGAGGCCCACCAACCTACTACTTGTTGGTTTGGTGGGGAAAGAAGAGTGGGTATGAGGGCTTCTTTCACTTTTTTGTTTGAGGCTAGTTTACATCATTCCACATGATGATTTGGTTGATAGAGTTATATCGATATATCGAAATAAGTACCCCTTTTGTAATATACTTCCGCAGAGTGAATACGCGCTCAATGATGAACCTTCAAAAATGCGTTATGCCGCAATAGGTACTAGTATCATTATAGCAAGTTATTTGACTTCGAATGCAATAATTCCGCTAACAGCCTCTATAATACAATGATAAATAAATGATCAATTCTATTCCACGATGTATTCCTAGTTTGAAAAGAGATGAATGAAGGGCATGATCATTATAAAGTATACCCATTTTTATTTATCCCAGCTGGGTTCTTGTTGAATACCCATAGAGCTCGGATTCCGACGATACGAGCAAAAGCTATGAAAGCATTAGGAAAGGGACACCCGCCTCCATTTTGGATTCGGTCTGTTCCATCTTTTACCTTTGGAAAAATAAAGGGATTGGAGCCGCAAATCCTTGTTGAAGAGGATATCGAGCACAAGAGTGAAGAGTGAAGAGTAGAGGGCGCATTGGATGTGCGCTCCCTATGAACGATGTCCCACTAGAAATGGATCTTCGGAAAGAAGAGTGTTTCTCTTGATATTTCTATTCTATTCTATTTCTATAAGTGAATTATTGATCAAGATCAAATGGAGAAAATGTAGATGTGAAACTATGTTCTTTGAACACCTTCTTCCATGCTATTGAAGCTGGCAAACAGGGGAGTGAGTGAAGAGAGAAGCCATGCCTCTTTCGATGTGAGGCAAGCGATGAACGAGTAGATGCTGCCCTTAGACCAATTTTATCTTTCGGTAGCTGACACCGAGGCTAGGAAACCTTATTCGAGACGATAGGGATGGTAAACAAAGCGATGGGGTATACGTACGAATTGGAATACAAATGAAATCATTGCCTATAAAGATGAACCCGTTAGCGTATAGGAACAACAGCATATGAAAGTTGGGTGGATACTCCTATTTAATTGGTTTAACCAGAAACAGAGGATAGGATTCGAAAAGTCAACCGGAAACCGTGCCCTAATCTTTAATTGAGTTCAATACCCCTACTACTAGTATTGGCGTGGGTTCGTATGTATACATTCGTATTGGCTTAGCGGTGCACTTCGTATCCCGCCACATCCGATCCTTTGCTTTGCTTCCTTCTTACTTTTATGATTTTATTGACTACTCTTGTGCAGCTGGGATATAGTGAGTTGAGAAAGGAGATAGTGAAACTTAACTAGTCTTTGTCATGGAAGGGAGCAACTTCTCTCGAGTACGTACAGTACTGAGGATTTACGAATAGGCTAACGTTACCAGTACATAGTGGATCTATGATAGTGATGTATGGACCACACCAACCTCTCTTTCTAGCCGTAATCGATAAGAAAGGAAGAAATATCATGGCATGTGAAAGCAATAAATCTATAATAAAATAGGTAAAGAAAGGCAAATACTCCGGGGTAATTGGCTTATACCACAATGTTACTCTGACAGGATCCTTGACAAAATAGTCTTGGCTTGTAACCCAGTATTTATTGGACAATATAACTGGCTGCTTCATCTTTTCGGCGATAATTGCATTTATTTAATACTCCGACTCGCGTAACCCCGAATGGCAATGTTGTTATTGCGGTTGGTCAGATCAATAAGACAACAAGGGAGTCAGAATATTCAGATAATAGCAAACAGGGCTTTGGAATCTATGGAAGGAGCCTTCAATGCTTCTCCAGTGTCAACCATTAGTCGATAACAGAATGAAATGCCACAATTAAGAAAGAGAGTCATTAAAAAGAGGCATGCTTGAAAAAGAGTACAGATAATATGTTATGGATGTGAGGAGCCTCACCCAGTACTTTTCTTACTAAACTAAAAAACTCTACTCTCCTTTCACAGCCAACCCACCCATTGCTTTTTCGAGCTCGATAAAAAGGAAAGTTCACGTGCCAATCCTTACCATTGGTAACTGTAATTACCAAGCCTAATCTTTCACTGAATACCGAGTAAAGCAAGCAAGAAAGAGGGAAGGAGCAGCTGTTTTCGAGCTAGGCTCGATCCCTTTTTCATCCACTTCTCGCTATTTGTAATTCTACTTGAATTAGTTCTTCCTAAGTTTAGTGAGGTGAGTACTGCATCCATAACTAGAGGACTTGCTTTTCTGCTTGGCTCCCAGGGGAAGTTGGATTGGATAAGAGGAATTGAAGCGCAAGGAGGGCAGTCGGTATTCAAACAACTATTCAGAGTTCCCAACTCTGGGTAAAGGAAATCTGTACTTGACGACTGAACCAAATCCTTTGCCTTTATTTATTCTATTATTTTTATATAGATCAGCTGAAAACAAAACAAAAATACTACTACGTTGGGACAATGACCCACCTTTCTCTACTCAACCTGTCATCTTCTCTCCTCGCTCCCTGGGACAAATAAGACTATTTATTAAGTGATAAACAAGAGAAACTAGTGATATTATCTAAGCTTCTGGCCATGTCTGATTGGCATTCAAGTCTGCCTTCCATTGCTTGAAAAGGCCTAGCACCGTAAGTAGCAATTGGCTATGTCCAAACTCAAACGTCGTATTTTATCTAAGCACAGGAGTCGTAATAAGGAAAGAAGACATAAGAATGGGAAGTATCCGCTAGTTATAACGTAGTATAAAGAGAGCTATTTCATGGATCTTGGTCACAATAAAAAGAATCCAATAATGATCTATCAACTAAATGAGTTTATTATATAATCCCGTATCTTCAAGGTTGTTAAGATGATTTAGTAGATGTGTCGGTATCGTTTTCATCTGCCGTTGGGAGTGACTGCTTTGCTAATCTCTCCTTTTATCCTTCTTTTCGGAGACAAGCACATATTACCGTAACCTAGTGATTAATATATCCTGTTGGTACTACTTCGTCGAGCAATCAATCCTTTTTCCATTCTTGTTCTGAGGTTGTCAGCTTCCTCCGATGGCACCACTTGTACTCTCTGTCGGAATCTGTAGACATAGTTTCTGGGCGTCTTTAAAAACTGATCGACATAGTTGTCACACACAAACCTGCGCAACGGCTTTGGAGTAAAAGAATCTCCTGCCCGGTCACACACATCATCTCGAGCGCGGAATCTACTACTCTAACAAGATACTCGGCTCGGGTAAATCATGCTTTCGTTATGCGAGGAAAGTGAAAGGAAAGAATCAACCACTCCCCCCTCGGTTTAACCATCTCTCAAGCAATGCCTGAATCAACACATACTTCCTTTCTGGCTTTCATACCATCATCCCTTGTGCTGCTCGCCTCAAGCGCCGGCTGGGCTAGCATTTTCAGTCTTATTCAGACCCAGAGTTAAATTCCCCTGGCAAATGGACCATGATCTGCTCTTTTCTCAGCTCGGGGAAAAGAAGAAAGAATGGCACTGAAGTGGACATTCGAGAGAGATGGACAATAGATACAGATGCAAGTCAGGGATGAGATGGCTGAAATGAAGGTATGTGAGGCTGTTCATTATGCACCCGGCACATAGTAAGGTTTTCAACGGCAACCCCTAGACTGGGAATGTCCGCCCGGCCTTTGAACTAGGAAGACGAATCCTCATTCCAGCAACTATACCTTCCTCGAGCAAACCAATACGAATTTGAATCCCCTATCCCTTGCGCCATTTCAATTAAAGCTTTGGGAAGGACTAGTACGCTATGTTGGTTTACTCCCTTCTTCCATTATGGCCTTATCAAATGCTACTCTGGTAGTAGTATGATTAGAAAAACCGCACCTCCCTAAGAAAGCAAATGAGAAGAAGCTAAGCGCCCTTGCTAACTGACTTAACTGATACTAGCATGGAACTAATTGAAAGAGAGCAGCTACTGACGTACGATGAAAAAAGGCTGCTGCTTCCTACGCTCATAGCAAAGGTGTCTATTAACAAGCACACTTAATAATAAGAAGATGAATGCTTGCTGCTTGGTGCTTTAACCACCGACTGACTCCCAGCTTATACAGAGATGACCCGTGGGAAAGAAACTGTCGAAAGTATGAGCCGAGAGCTTTGACTAGTTCCTTTTACGGTCAGGCTACGGAAGAAGACATGATGCCATTTCTCTTATCGATACAGGCCCCTGAGCTATTAGTAGAAACTACCTTGAATTGCCGTGAACCATCCGAGAGTAACCGCGCACCCGAGGTGTTCAAAGCCCCTTAGCAATGGGAACGGAATACTTTATTAATAGAGCGGGACTTTTGTGAAACTTATTGGAGCTGCACTTCCTCGGTTCGCGAATGAAAGGGTTCAAATTCCACCCGATCAGGATGGATTTGGAAAATGGTCGGTTAGAGGCTGCTCGTTTTGGGCTTTGCTCGAGGTCACAAAAAAGGGGGTCACTCAAGTGTACGGCATTCTTTGTCCGTCCAGATCGCGGTACATGTTCGGACTGCTCTGGATTGTAGAGGAACGAATTTCAGGCTACTTTAGAATGGGGTGGGAGTCTTTGCAAGAATCTTGTTCTTTTCTTTTCTATCAGTAGAAGGAGTTACCAATCCGTTAAAGAATTTATATATATAGGTAGAGGTCAGCTTGCTTCTTCCTCAACCGAACCAAAGAAAAGGAAACGAAAGGAATGAGCTCCCTTCGGGGTACGCCCGGGTAGGAGCCCTTTCAAAGAGTAAACGAAACCGTTGGCTCGAAGGAGAATGCTATGGATCCAGCTGCTGCCGGAGTTCGCTTCTGCATATGACGATCATTCTTTACTGAAGAGGATAACCGAGCTATACCATCCCGAGGTTGGCGCACTTTCCATTCTCTTAGGTTTTCAACTGCAATGGTTGCAACTCAACTATTCGGAGATATAACAGCTGTAGTAAGTTCTGTTTTAATAACCGAAAACAAGAATCACTCGAGTCCAAAGGATAAATAGAGGCTCGCGTGGGGTGTACAAAATGGTAAGCATCACTCAGTCTTGGGACTTTATCATCCACAGGAAAGGGTTCTGCACTCGTAAAGCCGGAATCTTCCCCCAGCATCTGTTGGCGCACCAGCACTCTTCCACCACGCCTTCCCTTGCCTCTTCAATGACAAGCTCCCGGACCACTTCTATAACACGACACAGGGTTTGGTGACTTTCGAGGGGCATGTGACTCAGATCTTGTCCATGATTTACTTGATCGAGATGTTCTGGCATCCATTCAGAGCTAGATTTCATGCATTGTAGATGACGAGTTAGAGGTTGACGCGGAGGCGAGGGTGCGGGTCCTTGAGGAAGAGTTGAAGTGGACGGCTGACCGAGTTGCTCAAGCAGTAGAGAAGCGAAGCATTGAGAGTGAACTTTGAAGCCTTGACCCGTAGGGCGCAAGAAGCTGAGAACAAGGTGCTGACTGAAGAGAGCAGCTGAAGAAGAAAGGAGCAAGGGCATGCAAGAAAGGCTTAGTAAAAGATGATGTTCTGCACCAGGTATTGATCGAGCGAGACGCCTGCGTGTAAGTTCTTTCCTTAGCTTATAAATTATGGAATGGATGGGACAGATAGCCTACTAAAATAAGGGGAAGTCGCTCCCAAGTGATCGATGGAAGCAAAACCAAGGGATTTCATTCATCTAGTGAGGGCCTTCGGCTCCAATCCTTCAAGTAATAGCTTCTCCGGTTCAGCGGTAAGGTAGTTGGTTTGGATGAGCTCTCCCCCTCTTCTGTGCCATCAATACCGGTATCCGCTTCTGTCCCTATAAATTATTAGGCAGGACAGTACGTAACGTAATTCATAATATGCAAATCGAATCTCCAAGGCCTATGGAGGAATGGGTATGCGCACAACCGCTACTTTGGTGAACCTCAGCAGGGCTTCCCTAGAATGTTTTTACGAGCCGAACGCACTAATGTAATCTCTATTTCCTGGACTGCCAGGGCGTACTTCTTTCTTTCGGGTACTGAGTACCGAGAGCTGTCGGTATCAACAATATTGAATTCACTTTCAATGATCGAGGGAGCTCAAGAAAGCAAAGATGCGACTGGTACTACGAAAACTACTTGCGCCTTGGGTCATCACTTCCAAGTGTTGAACTAACTGCTGCCTGCGGTTACAAAACAGTCCTCGAGAATATAATGGTGATAAGATTAAAAGCATTTGAATGAGGAAGACTACGCCAATTGCACGTTTTGCCTGGACTTCGCCCCCCTTTCTAACTCAAACCACGGATTGATGAATATATGGCTGCAACTTGAGATAGACTCGATCACCTACTTAAGATTCTCGCGCTTCTTATCAGCTTGTGATTTCATCCGCAGTTGCGCCCTGAGCAGTTCTTGTTGGATGAGTGCAGTTATGGCCTTGAGCCTTGATTCACGATCAGCCTCCTTCGGACCCGGTAGCTACAGCCCGTAAGCAAAACAAGATTTGGTCTCGTACGCCTGCTAAGCAAGTTCCCTCTCTTTTTCATTTTTAACAGATAGCCCTCTCGTTACTTGAAAGGAAATGGAATGCTTCTTCGGTGCCTAAGCTTGAGTGAGCGCATCGCAACTGTGCCGATTTATTTCTTTTGGCTTTCAATTCACCCTCTGCCTAGCCTCAGCCTAGAAAAGGATAAGGAAGCTCAGCCCTTTTCGGAAAGGCAAGAAAGTGAAAGCACTTCGGTCTTTCAAGAAAAGAAGGAATTCTAGTTTTTGGTGTCTTTGAGAGGGTTTATTCTTTTAAGTGCCTAAAGTCAATAAAAGTGAAAGAAGTTTGAGACATGAGTAAACAGATGAAAGAGAGAGTTGAAAGCGCTGACTGACTAGTTAATGGGGATTTGACTCGTTAAGCTCCTGTGGCTTTGTCTCGTGCGCGGCTTGCTCAATTAGCATGACCATGGGTTCCATAACCAGCAGCTATTCCTTTCCCTTGGCTTGCTCCTTTTTTTAGCTCGCAGGTGTGAGCTTGGCTATCCGAAGATGTCTTACGAGGTGGGTTGGACAACGTACGTAGTGAGCCTGCTGCTATCAGTGTGAAGATGAGCATCTATCTTTCTTTTCAGGATTTAGTGTGTGTGTGCTTGTTCTTAAGGGAACGTGCAAATCACCCAATCATATCAGGATGGATCCAATGGGTGTCATTTTTGTCTGTATTGATCACTTACCAAGAAGAAGGGCGTCATGGAAGAGTTTGGGGTCCAAAGAAAGTAAACTGGCTAACCCTCTATTGCTTGAAATTAATAAAGAACAAGAGACTACTTTTTTACTGCTTCCATTGAGCCAGGTACAGATACCGGAAAGGTCAAGATTGATACTCGCTTTACTGCCTATAATCTCACGACCCTGTATCCATTCTCGATTAAAGCACGGAGAGTTAGGTTTATTATCTCCAGTTTGATGCTATCTTCTCCACGACTTGGTTCTTATGGATCTCCTCCAGGTCCTAGGCATCTTGTCTCTAGCTCTGCTCTCTATCGGTAGTCAAATCAGTACTTTGTCTTTGCCTGTCTCTGTCCATTCCTTCAACACTGACAACCGGATTAATGGTCAACGACTTTGACAGCCTTTCCTTCACACAAGGTTTTTAATCCATCTCCCCCGCTTAGGGCAGTAAGGGGAAGTAGCGATATTCCGATTCCTTCGTGGGGAATCAACGAAGGCAGCCGCTCCAGCAGCTTTAGTACTTAAGTTAACGCCCCAGCCCTTATCCCGCGATGAGAAGGTAGATGCGGTAAGCCAACTCCTATCCTTCTTGCGGAAAGGGCATTCAATGCCATCTTCATTCCCTTCCTTGCTTCGAGGAGCAGGTCGAATAGTCAAAGAAGGGGATGGCTAATTCCAGGAATAGAGTAGCATTCTCAAGCACTACCCTCAGTTGCAGCCTCAGTCCATATAAAACAGTCAATCTACCAGCAGCAGAGGCTGCAGATACATGTCCACCACCTGTTTATCTACTACCATAAGCGGGAGCAGTTGCAGGTAAAGAGTGTTGTGAGGGCTTTCATTTGCGCGTTAAGGGCTGTTTCTGTTATAGCACTAGAAATCTGTGCCGTTAGTCTCAGCTAGAACAGAGGTTTAGCATCGACTAAATTCCGTATTCCGTACGTTAGGAAGGCGATCTGAACTTTCATCATAGCCTTGAACCGAAGAGAGCAATGCGAACAGTTCAGGAGGTCGCAAATCAAACCCTTAGTTCAGTGCCGGGTTTCATAAGTACTATCGGTCAATCATATCATTTTCTAGACGGAATGGGGTGTAGGCACGTTTATTGGAGCAGTTGGGAAGAACACCGGCCAATTTTTGCAATCGTTAGAAAAAGGAGCTTGGTCAGCCATGTTCCCTACGTACCCTCTCGTTATTCCCATGATTTTCCGTTGTACCTATTCTATTCTCCGCAACCGTCGGTTCAGATCTATCTCGGGTACGGTCACTGCACTCCAATCGTAGTATCTCCAATCTCTGCCTTGGTTGGTGCACCTATGGTTCTTTTTGTTATTGATGCCAAGAAAGAGAAATAAAGGAATACAATCTTCATTGCCTCTAGTTGCGAAGGTAGCAAAGCTACAGATTCGAGTGAAATGGTTGGTGGTAATGATGTGTGGTAAGGTCGCTGCTAATGAATGGTGGGTGCGTGGAGAATGCTATGGATTCGAGCTCTATTTTCCTCTCGGTACTTAGATTTTTTTCTTATCTCTCATTCCTGTTTCCTTTGTTCTGCCGACTACATTGATTGGATACCGTTGGGCCTGCCTACGCACTAAGTATACCGATTATCCATTGAATTGCCTTTGGTTGTCCCACCCATTTTGGAGATCTTATTCTAACCTTGTTCTATTGCTCTTTCTCAATGGTATTTCGGAGTGCTAGACCTCATTCTCTTTGATACGCTTATTCAATTGTTTCTTACGAAACCTTACGTTACTTTAATTCGATGAGGAGGATGGGACTAAGGAGCGGGTACGGGAGCTTGACCAGGAACAAGATAACGTGAAGTGGATTTGCCTGGGGTTATAAAACCTCCGACCACTCTTCGATTATTTTTAAGTTCTTAATTTATCCCCTTTAGTCGGGTGGGCTCACTTTTATGCCTTTTCCTCCCACGATTTAAGGATTGGCTCAAGCAACCTATCTTACTTACTAATAATAATAAAGGGGCAGGTTTGAGTCTTAAAGTTGAAGTCTGTCTTTTTCTTCAATGGATAAGAAGCTCGACGAAGAGCTTCCCTTGCCTTTAGGCTTACGGAAAAAGGCGAATCCAAGGGCTCTTTACTTTACTAGGAAAAAATATCATAGGCACGGACACTTCCTTTAAGAAAGCCGTACTCTCATCAGCTTTCAAGTAGATAAAGAAGTTAAGGCTAGTGACATCAGCTATCGGCTATTGGCCTTTGTGAAAGCTTCTCTTCAATATGTTTTATCCTTTTCCAAGCCTTCTTCGCCAATGATTATGGGTCGTTCCTGTCCTGTAGTTCAATACACTATTCTAAGGCCAGTTGCCTATACAGGATCTCAAGTTTCTAGTACAGTCAGCTTTGGTTATCGCTACACCCTCTCTAGACAAACGATTTGATTCAAGCCACTCTACTACTGGTACAGTAGCACCCTGCCTTAATAATCGCATAGGCACCCGGGAACCTTACTCAGTAAAGAAGGATACTCCCTAAACAAGACTGCTAGCTGGTATGGAGGGACTTGCTTTGCTTGCTTCCTTCCTTTCTACTAAACAGAATTTGACCCTATTTCAGTACCACTTGATAAGCCCGGATCTGTCTGACCAATAGGAGATAGGCAGAACAGCGCTAAGGATAGTTACTGAAAGGCAAGGCTTATATGAATGTGCTTTCTAACAGTCTTAGTCGATTGAAAGAAAGGATTGCTATCCAAGCACGATAAAAAGAATATAGAGAGAGCCTCTATAACTCGAGCAAATGCCATGAGTGAGACTCTAGGACTTTCAGCGTTCATCCTATTTATGATAAAGCGTGTACTGATGTAGTCGGCGAGCATCCCATGCTAGAGCAGAAGAGGTTCTTTCTAAATCGGAGTATCGGGACTCATTGAACTTCTTGCACATAAGATTCAAATTAGAGTGTTGAATTCAGATACCGTTTTTGGGATCGATCTTCCGCTACTTCTGAACGGATAGATGCCTACATAACCCTGGTTCAATCTTTTCGAGGGTGTCGGAATCAGACCTAATGTAGTTCTCGGTCCTTTTTCTAAAGGTGCTTTTGTAGCTTCTTCACTCCGGCACCTTATTCTGTCTGAAACATTTCTTAACCCAATGCTAACGATTGATTGGATCATCCGATCCCTTTCTTAAAGAAAAGAATTATTACTACTTTCACATGGAGTGAAAGGGACGCTGTTCAGAAAGCAGGAAAAAAACGCCTTTCTACGTCTGCGCCCTGCTAGAAGCTGAAGCTATCACACCAGGTAGAACAGAGACACTCGACAAAAGACGAGCAGCAGCCCCTGACTGCGCCCGTGACTGCAGCCTCTGTTCCCTTTCGTACTCGATCTTCTAGCGTTCTCCCTGGATCCAGGGATGACGGTATCGATTGAACCCGGGGTGGGTTCAAAATGGCAGGGTCTTGCACTGCAGGAGCAAGGGGTGTGTCCGCTGCTGCTTTGATCTGTTAAGAATGCAATTCGACTGCGTCAGCTTCTTTTATTGAACCAGTACGGTGCCATTGTTCTTTTTGAGGAAACAGATTCCATTGTTATAAATCACACGTACCTCCTCCAGCTGCATGATGGACTGGGATGCACTGGCAGCATCGAGAGGGAGGATGTTGAACGGCGCATAGATGTCTTTCTTCTCTTGCACATCCTTGTGCAAGCGAATAATCTGTG
Organism: Bromus sterilis; assembly: GCA_950022295.1. Lineage (NCBI taxonomy): Eukaryota > Viridiplantae > Streptophyta > Magnoliopsida > Poales > Poaceae > Bromus > Bromus sterilis. Next base: position 65,588 of record OX465602.1, read on the forward strand.
AAGCAGAATATCAGAGGAAGTCGTCGCGTTCGAGAGTCCTAGATTTCAATTGAGCTAATTAGAGTAGACAGTGAGCACGAACCTCTGGGTTGACTTCTTCAACCTTCTCATTCTTGTTGACGGCGCGGAGCACCTCGAAGAGGACTCCGGCGGTCTGGTAGGCCTTCCCAAGTTGGGCCCTGAAGGCGACATTGGCATGGGACAGGGTGTGTCATGGCTAGGATTAGATTTATAACGAGATAGAGCTCTGGTTTGGAGCTTAAGAATTACCGGTCAGCTTGTTCCCCTTTGTCAAGTGCACGGACGTAGTTCTCGTAGTACTGCTGATAAAAACTCTCAATTTCACGGGCATCGCTCTTCTTCACGCGCTTCGCGAGACTGGGGCTATTATCCTGTGGTGTTGCATAAGAGCAAAAACATAAAATTATGTAGTGGCATCTTTGGATTCGAGAGGGTAGTTATGAAAAATCCGATAAAAAAATCCCCCAATCTTCCTGCTCCTAGACCCTATTTTGCTCTGGCTTTTAGGTTAGATTCAATCTTATTTTCTTTCAATCTTTCTCACCGTGTCTATTTCCCCGCTTCTTTTCCAAACTAGTAAAATTGAATCATTTCAAAAGGACGTCCAGAAAATAAGGCTAACCCAATTTGCCTCTCCAAAACAAAAATAAAAAAAAATATAAATGCTAGCGCACGAAACTGATTGATCGAAATGAATCATGAAGAGGATATTAGAACCTCGAATTGGTTTACCATAATGTCCAAATTAATTCGAAACTCTACATTTCATCAGGCATAAATTACACAAAGATTGGCCATGACTTAAGGACTAAATAATCTAAACATGTTTGTTTTTGTGGATCCTGAATAAAAGGAGATGCAGTGGATTTCCCTCGGTCAATAAACAACTGGAACTTAGCACATGTACATATAAAATAGAAAGGAGCAAAGGATGCAGCATATCATTCTATTGCAGTATTACACTACTTCTGGAACAACATAATTAATAAATTCAGCTTGCATGCTTGTTTCATGACATCTCCTGACAAGTACCAATTTGACCACCTTGGGCATCGGCTAATTATCATCTTATCACACAATTACAATTTTATTGAATTGGAAATCAAATGAACTGAGGATTCATAAAACATCATATAAACTGCAAATACAAACTACAAGTAGGCAGACACCATAACAATTCAACCGCATTTATTTTCTATGAGCATTTTACAATAACAGATCACTCATACGTTGAGATATCAATTAAGCTACTGGTTCTCTTATATTAGCTTGTTTTCCAGCATAGTGTAACTTGAATTCTGAGACTTATAGCCAATCATAGCGATACACTTATCCACCTAGCAATTTATTAAAGCTTTATCAAGCAAGTAATGAAAGCTACTAGCTATATACATTGGTTTCACAGCAGGGTGAAAATTGCAAACCATGCAAGGCAAATAAAGGCACGGGGCAAGCCAAAAACAGCAAGCAACTAGAAACGAACTGAAATGAATGAAACTAACGAAGGAAACACCACATACGCTAGAGCATGCAAAATACATGGAGCCATGGAGATTGCGTCTCACCTTCTCAAGTCGTTGGAGCAGAGCCGTCTTAAACTGCCTGACTCCGCGACCGATAGAATTCTGATCCAGCCGGTGTGCCTTCTCGAATGCGTAAAACCGACCTATGTTCGCAGCAAAAAAAAAATAGAAAAATAAAGCGAGCAAAACGCTAGAAACTTCCATTTACTTTGCAGGATGTAGTAGAAACTAGAAACCAATTACCCGAGTCCCCATTCGAGATACGTGAAACTATTCTAGCCAAACCAATTGACCATAACTATCCGATTGCAACATGATTTCAACAAAACGAAGAAAGTATCGGAAATACCACTATCTAGTACATCTAATCTGCTCCCTCTGAAAAACCAAGCCCTTCTAAGCGGACAATGTATTATTTGAAATGTAAAAACCTATTCTTGCGGCACCTTCTGCTTTTGGAAATGGGCAATCAGTCCTAGATTCAATAGCAGGGGGCAGCGGATGAAGTCTCTTTGCGGGTGGATGCCCAGAGGGAGCAGCTAAAGCAACTGACATCGGTTAATCAATAGTAGTGATACCCACATCCCTGCCCCCTTCAGTTACTATGCTTTATGCCAAGGAAGTGAGAGCACCTGGAAGAGCAGATAGGTTCTTTGTGAAAGAAGGGCTTGTGCACGAATCGCCTCTTGCAAGAATAAGGGCTTTTCTTTGCTCTTCTTTCCTGGATTCCTTCTCATCGAGAGATGCGGCATTTGTGGTTCAGATGCCATAAGTAGACTGTCGTGCAAAGGCCTCTCATTGGAATGATAAGTTGGCTACGACGAACTAATAAGTTTCTCTTCTTGTCACCTTCTTTAAGCCTTTCCTTCCGCTTCCATCGATAAATATAGATAAGCTTGGAGAAGCGATTAAGGTGTTTCCACTCTTAGGTTGTTCAATATGCGAAGACCGTGTCAATCACTACACCAGTGATACGAAAAGCAAGCATTCTTCTCCAGCTGACGTACCGACGCCTCACTACTACTTAATTAGTGAAAGATACGTTGGGATGTTTTCAATTCTCCATCAAGAGGCGGGCAACTATCTCTTTTAACACTAGACTTCGGATCGCCTTCCTACTGGTTTTCTTCTCGGTCTCCCCAACTAGGGGAAACCTCAAAGCAAACAACAGAGCAACACCTATCTTTTTTCTTTAAGCACTGAACATCCGGATCCCCTTCCGACTTGCTTTTCCGGGCACTGGTCTTTCTAACAACTGGAACTCGTCTCCCTTTTCCTGATTCGCATCTTCTTCGGCTTTTGCTACGGTCTGTTCCTTCCTTCAGTCAGTCCTTCCTTCAAGATTTTTGCCTGCGGATCTCTCTCTTCAAAACATATCTTTCGGCGCCAGTCTTTCCTGCCTTCGACATGGAGCACCTCTTTTCTGGCATAAGACAATCTCTTCTCGCACCAGCCCTACCTACATCAGTGATTGCTCGAAAGAACTTATTAATATAGAGGGAAGCCGCCTGGGCTGAAATGCTAGGAAAAGAAGGGTTTCAAGTCTGTGCCCATTCGGGAATTGCATATTAGAAGAAGTGATGTTCACTAGCATTTGAAATGGAAGATACCGACTACTGATGGAATAAATCTGGAACTGAGCACGGGCAATAGCTGACAGAACGTCACAGACCACAGAGAATAGGGCGCCCATCTCTTCACTTTCTTAATTATTACAGTCAAGTTGAATCTATTTTACGGGGTTTCTTACCCGTTTTTCCAGTCTCAGTAAAGTGCCATCAATTGGATGAAAGAATCCCGCCCTCTAGTCGAGTGTGAAGGGAGGAGAAGAGGGAAGATGGTTATTCTTTTTCTTCTAGGCAAGGAATGGGTAAACGCAGCCCTGTAAGGAGTAGGTAGCTCTCAGCCCTTCCCGGTATGTATTCATTGGTTGCTGTAAGCCCTACTTTCGATCAATAAGTAATACGCGAAGTCGCTAGCTCCACGTGCCATGCGCATCCTTCTCTTAACCTTTCAATCGAGAGTCATCAACGCTTGCCTTGCTTTGCTTGCCCAGTCTATTAGTATGGCATCCCTTCTCCTTAGTCCTCTTTGGCCCGTGTGCCGGCGCGCATCCAGCTTTAGCAGGAGATAGGAGTGTTTGTTCCGCTAAGGAAAGGAAGGTATTCGTCGTAGGCGCAGAAGGTATTCGTCGTAGGATTGAGCTGAGCCAGGTATGTCACATCACATAGCTTGCAAGCCCAGGTGATTTCTGCATTACCAATCGAGCCGAGGAACCAACTTAGTAAAGAATAACCTACTTGTTTCGTTATGCTATAGCCACCTAATAAAGGGAAGATTCCTATCATCAGAAGAAGAAGTTGGCAATCTACTAATCAAGATCGACCAAAATGGATAGTTCCATTAACTATATGGCATTTCTAGCCCGAAAAGTATGAGGTACACATAGGTAGGGAGCATCATCGTACTCAATCCTGCTTAGGTAGAGCAAGACAAACGGATCTATCATTCCGCAAGAAGTGACTCGTTTCCTTTTCTGGGTAAGAAGAGGGGAGGTCCCGTCGACCAAGAAGAATACCTTCTCCAAGCAATCGAACTCTTCCTTTCTTTCTATAGCCACTGTACTCCATCGAGGATAAGACGGATACGCGATTTCTGCACTTCCTCCGCTTGCCCCTCAGTGGATAGCACTTTCTTTCGAGAAATTGGCAGGGACTGCGTACCATTAAAGGGAGTCAGTGGGCACCGTAAGTAGTAATCGAGAACTTGATGAACATACCAACCAGTATGTGAATCCGTAAAACAAGTGGAGGAAGAGAGGCTATATCTAGCTTTCCCTGCCTGGTGAGCCCGTTCACCTAGTCTTTCCATGCTTTCAGTGGCATATGACTATCTGAATGCCATATACCAATCTCAATCCTCCAGCTAATAACCTATCACACACAGTGTGATATCTCCCTTTTCTCCATCTGCAGAAACTCCCTTCCCTATGTGACTTCAGCTTTCACCGGATGCGGAATTCTCGTTTTGTAAAGATCTCCTTGGCTTATTATTTCTCATGTCTCTATATAGGTATTCTTGTGTCTCTGCTCTGTTGAGCCTTGTTGCCATTTCTTATTGCTATGTGCCCACCCGCTCCTATTGACCAGTGCTGTCTGACCTTCTTCCTTCGAAAGGGAAAGATAATAAGATTGGGGAGAATACCTTGTTATGGCCTTTTCCTTGGATACGAGCTGCTACTCAATGGATTTACCACGGGCATTTTATTGACCAGCTTTCCAATCAATTAAAGAAGAGGCAGGTTATTATGTAAGATAAGAATAGTGGAGTGGAGACAGTGAACTGAACATCGCACTAGAATAGCGAACTTAACTTAATTAAGCACAGTACTATATGTAAATTGGTCGTTTTTAACCTATATTGACTAAGCGGTATCATTAACAACCTACCTTTCACTAAGAAGCGGTACCAACCCTGGACTTCCCGGAATCAATGGAGCCTAGTATTTAGATAGAGATCCGCCTACTTCTGATGCTTCTAAAGAGCGAGGAAATAGTTCGATTTAGCTTTTAGGGTTGTTTTCACCTTGTTCCGTTTAGAAAGAAGAGCAAAGGCCAAGCCAATCTACCAGAAAATATACTAAGTAGCCCCTAGCGGTAGGTGGGTCGTTTCCTGCGTCTTATCATGGCAAGGACACTTTTAACAGGCGTTGGGCTCCATCAAATAGAAATCCTTCTCTTCTGGGAAACCTAAATTTCTAAACCAAAGCAAGTGGTGAACTTCCACAATGGTAGGCACTCTCTACTCTTTTCCCTCTATTGACTAGAGTCCAGAATTAATCCACATCTGCTGAGCCCTATTCTCTGGTATCTGCTGACCCTTCGTTTGTTGAATGAATTATACTTAGCGTACCACCATGGCATGGCTAATAGCACGACCATTGTCTATCTCTACCCTTGCATGAAAAAGAAAAACACTGTCTTGAAAAAACTACTTGCTTTTTGAAACTATACATCAGACTATCAGGCATTCAGGCTATCAGGCAAGCAGTCAAGTAGGAGGGTGCCCATGAAGAGGTTGTCTTACACCGCATCCAGGTGCTGCATCATTACCAATAAAATCAGGCAACGATGGCGGATGTTATCTTAATTAGAGGTTCACTTTCCTTGGATTGAATATTTTTGGTATTTTGCATGATAGATCAGGTGCCTATTGATACACCGAAAGAGACTAACGCTATGCTCCACTTTCTTACTTTTATTCCTCAGCTCGCTTACAAAAACTACATATTTTTTTTTAGATATGGACCTGGGGTTCTCGCTTCTGCGCAAGCTATTTCCGAACCTGCCTGCCTTCGGGGAGATGGGTTGGGTCATACGCGGGACCTACCCCGAGGAAGGAGGCTTAAGGCGCGCTAAATACAATTGTTTTATCAACACGGGGTGGAGAAGGCATTGCAATTTCCTGCTTTTATGATTGCTTCGATTCCTCTGATTCTTCTTCTGACAGGAATTACCAATCCTTTATTGGCTATGTCATCCTCTGTTTAGTAGATGTATGGTATGGTATGGTTACTAGGTAGTGTTGCTCGATACCCGAGCTTGCACCAGTATTAGCTGGCTATTCCACTATTGCCAAAAGAATTCTGGCTATTGGCTTTCCAGCTTTCACCTCTCTGCAGCTTCTGGAGCTGCTTAAGCGCTTAACTTCTACCAAAGTGTGGTATACATTGGATGGAATTAGAGTGGGCGTGGCTACCTACATCGGGCAAGAATAGGAGTCGTATTTAGTTTTGTACCACCGAATAAGATAGCGAGAAATCAGATCAAGAATGGAACCTGTGGACCCTCCGACAGTACGAGCCCTTGTTCGCTTGGTTGCTCAACCCCTATCTCCCAGGCTACGACCTATCGCATTGCCTTCGATGAGTCTATATCGGATGGGTGTTCAAGTCTTTTGAAAAACCAGCCCATTCTAGTCTATCTGTCCCACTGCCTTTAGCTTCTTAATTTGAAGTGCAAGGTGGACCCAGTGGGGGTGATTCCTTACAGCATGCTAGAGAAAAGAAGTTGACAGCTATACAGTTACTGATTCTGATTACTGTACTTTGGATTTCTTATTATCATAAGTAGTGTTCGAGATCACAAGGCTAGAATGTCTTGTGTGCGAAATAGTGCCATTGGTTAGTGAAGTTAGCTGACAATCGTCATATCATATCCATAGTCTAAGGACTCTAAAGAAGATAGTGAACCTGAGGTTGTGCTGTCTCCAATCCCACGAGTCCAATAGGAAGAGCTAGTCCTCTAAAGTAAAGTAGGCGAATTATGGCTAAATAAAAGAATTCTTACTTTCACGGCCATCAAACATTC
>OX465602.1:77500-120000 GCA_950022295.1 Bromus sterilis
AGATAGTGGTTTGTGTTGCAAAAAGCTAGTTCAAGGTCAGGCTCCGTCAAACAGAGTCGTCAAGAACGAAAAGCTGAAAGAATGATGTGTCAAACAGTGATTGCGCACAGAGGTTAGTTAAGTATAGGAACTATTGTCCCTAACGAGAAGTATGCTGCTGTCCCAATAAAAGGATAGTTGGACGGTATCGATTGAGGGAATAGGGATAGGTGGTTAAACGCGATGCTGCGCCTAACTATATAGAACGGTGATCCATGAAGAGAAGTCGGCCAGCTATTAAGTCAGAGAAGTCATCAACCTATTACTAGTGTCAGTTCTGTTAAGAGAAGTCATCAACCTATTACTAGTGTCAGTTCTCTTCTTCCTCTCTACCAATTGAAAGTAAGTATTGATTTCGCCTAATAGGGACAAAGCAAAGTAGGGTGGTCAAGTACAGTATGCCTGGAGTTCGTAGTGCCCACTAGATATCATTGGCAAGTTATAGAAGTCTTTCTCTCTTCTGAGATATCATTGGTCAGTGCAGCGAGGGGCAACCATCATTTCTATTGCTCTGTAAAGAAAAGATAGGACAAGGGTCTTGCTCCACCCAATGGAGATAAAGCACGGGGATCCGTTAAGGGCGTATTGAATCGATAAGAAGCACTTGAATTCTAGTGGGCCCGGCTACCCAACACTAGCCCCGGATCATTTATGTATTATCAATTGATAGTAGGGGCAGGCAGGGGAAACTCTTTATATCAGTTAAGTAAACTACTGATTGTATTGTGGGCTGGGATCCTACTTCTATAGCGAAGTAAAGAAGTGTGGAATGCGCTATCTCGAAGTAAAGAAGTGTGGCTTGATAGATAAGTTGCACAAACCTTTGAGCTCGATACGATATAGTATCGCGATTAGTTCATAGACGGGAAGCTCCATTCTCCCATTGTTCGGGACTCTCATTGTTCTGTTCAGAAAGTAGTCGGCATCTTCCTTTATTCAATTAGCAAGGCAGTGCTGGTTGATTTCATCATTTCTAGGTATACCCCACCCCCAGGGTGACCAATTGAAGGAAAACGCCTGCTTGTGACTAATTAACTGCTCGACCTGGGGTGAACCAACTAGTATCTTAGAAAGAAACTCGGCTAATGAATATGCCCAGCGCCAAATAAAAAGAATTGTCCGGCAGACCCTATCGAGTGAGCTATTATGGCCACGAGCCACACCAGGTAAAGCCCAAGCCCCCTTTTTCCAAGCAAGCTAACTCAAGATAGGTTTAGGTACCCCTACCCCTCTTTAGCCTCATATCTATCAGAAAGATCGGTAAACGAAACCATTCAAAGTTTGAGAGCACTTCCTCCGTTAGATAGAGATTAGAACTGAGCTCTACACAGAAACAATACCACGCTTATCCAGGAATAGCATGATGGGGAGCACAACTTGCCGATCCAAGCGGAAAACAATAGATGAAGACTTCAAGCTCAGAGACCCACTTCGCTTAATCTTTCATTCTCAATAATTGTGTAGATAGCAGTTGAGCGATCTGCCCATCATTCCCGGCTTTCCTATAATACGTTAACTCATTTGCTCAACATTCTTTCCACAGCAACTAGAAAAGTGGAGAAAATCCAATAAGGGGAGGTCCCGGTGAATACAAATCAATTGGAAACCGAACCCCGCATTCATGTCTCTAACAAGGCTGTCTAAGCTAAGCGGCCATGGACCCATGGACCCGGGGAATCTGAACCATTAGGTAGAGTTTCAGCTGAAAGAAAACCAGGTCAATCTTCCGATCGCGAGTCTTTACAAGCTTGAAACAACTTAAGCACAGGCGGGAGTCGCCCCTTTTAAAGTCAGTATTTATGCGGCGCTGAACTAACGAGCGGATACCTAACCTTCGAAGGAGAAGAAAAGACGGATGTATCTTTCATTCATATCGATCAGATGTGCTTTGCTCAGGACTCCCATTTTACCATTGCTTAAGCCATATTACATAAAGCATAGTGAGTGATACGCAATGCTGGTACCACCATGTTTTTTTCCTCACTCTGTGTAGCCACACTCGTTTGTCCATTTCTACTTATTATTTATGTTAAATAGTATCCGTTGGTTGTAGAAGCACTGGCGTTCAGGGATTGCAAAATCCATAATATCAAGAAGCGGTAGGAACCTGGCTAACTTCGATGCGGATAACGCGCTGTAGAAGAAAGTGGATCAACCAAAGTAGACCTTGATCGAAAGGCACCACAAGGCGAACCAATAGAGTGTGGTGTAAGCGGTGAAGCAGAATAGGAATTTGAACTGCTTGAACTAGAAAGGGCTTCCGCTACCGCGCTACCTCGGGAGCTCCGGAAACGGTATACTCGCTTCACTCATCTGTAATGGTATCCTTGAAAGCTAGCTAAAGTGGGTTCTAGACAAAGTTCTCCTAAGCAGGGCGGAAGGAAAAACAAGAGCAGTATAGCTCTACATTACGCTTCGGGGGCCTCGTCTTACTCACTCACCTTCTACTAATCGGACCGTGACAAAACAACCAGCCCAGCAATAGGCAAGGACTGGCTGAAATCCCTTTCTGGATCCAGTCTATCCGTATCTGCTGTCCCTTCCGCTTTCTGTGTTGATGGAGCTCGGTCAGATAGTTCCGGTATTGCGAAGGAGGGCAACGCATTGGGATCGTCCAATCCCTTCTGATCGGTTGTCATATTGAATTGCAAATTCTCGTATAGTAAGAGTTCCTTCGGTTTCCTACCTAGCACATTCTCTGTTGTCTACGCCAATATTTGACCTGCGAGTAGAGTGTGGCTGGCTACATACGGGGGAACTCAACCTACCTTTCGAAGGGTAGACCTTTACAGATGAGTGAAACGAGGATTTAGGTATATAAGGAGACGACCCGCCAAGCGAGCCAGCCTGATACCGACTTTCATTGATAGGCCATGAAACATAGAGAATGGGAACTTGTTCGCACGTACCTCGACCGCAGGTCTGAGAATGACGAGTGTGCTTTCGCCCACAGCTTCTGTTGCTTAACCGGCTCGTGGTGTTTATGGTCCTGACCCGGTACAGCCGCTAAGCTCATTTTTCATTTCCAAGTGTTGTTACTAGCCTCGAGAGAGATGTTTCACAGGATTCACCTGCAACTGATAAACCAGGGGGATAATACCGAAACAGTCCTTTTTTTTTCTGATCATAGAGGAGCCGTATGAAGCTAAGGTTTCATGTACGGTTTTGCAATAGCGGTGGGAGCTGTGATGTTATTATCGACTATGATTATCTAACAGTTCAAGTACAGTTGATATAGTTGAAGCACAGCCAAAATATGGTTTTTTTTGATGGAATCTTTGGCGTCAGCCTATAGGCTTTCTAGTTTTTATAATTTCTTCTTTGGCCGAATGTGAAAGATTACCCAGAGGGGGAATTAGTTGCAGGTTATCAAACCGAATATTCCGGTATCAAATATGGTTTCTTTTTTCTTGTTTCTTACTTATCCTTATTAGTTTCCTCTTTATTTGTAACAGTTCTTTACTTAGGCGGGTGGAATTTCTCTATTCCCTACATATCCACGATTCTCCCAGTGTAGGAATCACACTAGTTATCTTGACCTTGATTCGGTCAAGCAGTTTTTCCTTACTATACTCCAGTACGAACAGGAAAAGAATCTGTGTACTCAACGGTGCATTAGTAATTATCTGGGATTTCTTTTGCTCTTTAAAGCAAAACGGTGTCTTGACTCTCAAGAATAGTGCGTGTTAATATCCATGTAGATAAAGATAGAGATAGCAACGAACTGGATGCATAGTAAAACTAAAAACTTGTGACTTGTTCTCGTAGGCTAACTAACCAAATCATAGGATCTAACACGAGACCGGATAAACACCGCGCCCCCGCCGCGTCTATCTATATAAGCTAATCCCTCGACCTCAACCGACTCCCAAATCTCAATTGCTTTGGCTCTCTCTCTCCCTCCCTTTCGCCGCGTGCGCCGTCCAATCCAAACCAATCCCAAGTCCCCACCCGCTCGCGGCGAGCAAAGCAAGATGATTTCCCCGGACGCGGCCCGCAACGTCGTCGGCAATGTCATCTCCTTCGGCCTCTTCCTCTCCCCTGTGTAAGCCGCCGCCGCCATCCCCCTCGTCCGCTTGTCTAGTCTACTCTCTATGGAAGGTGGTTGGTAATTAGGGTTTGATTCTGATGAGGGGGCGCTTGCTTTTTGCTTGTACATGTGCAGGCCGACGTTCTGGCGGATCATCAAGAACAAGGACGTGGAGGAGTTCAAGTCGGACCCGTACCTAGCGACGCTGCTCAACTGCATGCTCTGGGTGTTCTACGGCATCCTCTGCGTCATATTCGGCTCGGCAATGTACGCCTCCCCGCTCACCATCATGGTACGTACCCATCGATCCCGCTCTTGATCCACGTGCATAGATGTCTTTTTAGATCTATATTGGTAGATGTTAGTGATATTGTTGGGGAATAGGCGTGCGTTCCCCTTCGGTTGGTGGCGGCGGTGATGTTGTTGGTGTTGTGTGGATGAGGGTTTCATAGGTTAAGTTGTCGTGCATGGTCACTTACTGCTGGGTCAGTCAAGGATTTTTTGGACCCAGCTGTCAGTGACACGTTGCCTTTGCAGTTCAGAATGGATTGGTGATTCAGGGGTTCTACTGTTTAAGATTAAAAAAGCCGATATTAATTCTTCTGGAACTTCTATTTAAGAACAGATTAGCCATATTCATCTTCTCCAGTCTCCAGGTTCTTTTCTGATTACTGATTAATGATGGGTTGCCATCATCTTTCAAATCTGTTGCATGATCTAGACACAGTGATCTGTGAAGGATCTTGCAGCTTACTCAGGGCAAGTGACTCATCAGGTTATAGTTGAGGCATTCATTATGTACCACTATTAGCATACCTTAGTTGCTGTTTGTTCTGGAAGCATGGATGCGGAAGCCAATTTTGGAACCAAATCCATCTCTAAAAGATGCATCAATGGTCCTGTTTTAACCATCGTGTCAAATCTATTCTTTCCCCCTTTTTACCAGTAAAAACCAACGTGCTACCTTTTGGGCTAAACTGTCATGGTGTTCGTGTGGCACATCCCAAGAACATGTTGCTCTATGTTCCGTCAAAAGGCCTATTGTTCGTTTCTACCTAAAAAGATACCGTAGCCCCTACGTGTCCTCTGATTATCGATGCGGTATCCTTGGTTACTTGCAGTTGCATTCAATACAGGCAGTTCTGTTGTACAATTGATTAGCCAACCAAACTTGTTCTGTTGTTCTCGCCAAACTCGTTGGCTGTTGAGTGACGGGTCTGGAACGGGAGGAATATTTCATCTAATGAAATCTGCCATGTTCAGCTTCATCATAAACATATGTGTTCACCTAGGGGATGCAAGTTTCAGGTGTGCCAGATTTCGAATCATGTGTTCTTGGATGGAGATAGTACATGTGTCCCTGTACCAGTCTGTGCTTTTTGTGATCTTCCCTTGCCAACTCTGTGAGATGATCACGTTGAAACGGAAAAGGGATCCTGTATGTCGGTTTCTTCTCGTGGGTCATGTGGTCCAGGTGTAGAGTTCACCAATATTACCTGCTGAATTTATTTACATTTTACATAGAACATAGAATCAATCTTGTTAATTACCTATTGTAATATATATATATATTTTTGGAACGCTCGAGCTGTTGCATCCTGTGCTTGGAATTAATGAATATATATTTTTGCGGGGAGGAATTAATGTGTATTGTGGGTTGCGTGCAGGGTAAAGTGATCAAGACCAAGAGCGTCGAGTACATGCCCTTCTTCCTGTCGCTGGTGAGCTTCCTCAACGGCGTCTGCTGGACGTCCTACGCTCTCATCAAATTCGACCTCTACGTCACGGTCAGTAATATCTCCATCTTCAGGTTCCAACCAAATCTTATATAACTTGAGAGTGTCTCTCTAACCGTGCCGGCTCTTGTCTTCGTTCAGATCCCCAATGGCCTCGGTGCGCTGTTCGGCCTCGTCCTGTACGCCTGCTACTACAAGCCGGCCCCCAAGAAGGAGAAGAACGTCAAGCTAAAATGTGATTGAAGGCTCCTGGCTCCTTGACTGCAATAACAAGTGCTAGCTACAGTAAGAACAAGGGAATCTAGAGACCGAGACTGAAAGAAAAGGCTAGGCTACTTCTATTCGTTATTCGTTTCCCATATGATTTTCCATATTTTACCATAAAAAATAGGATGTTTTTAGCCATTTATTGTTAGTACTGAAATCAGGCATAAAGGATTTTACGGGGGGTAAAGAAGTTATTTCAACAACGTTCCTGTCATCAAATCCTGATTCAACAAAGCCATGCCAGCTGTGTTGGTCGTTCCTCCGATTCAAAGTTCTCTTGGATTCCAAAAAGCATCGCTACCCGCATACTGAAGTTGCTTAAATCTATTGAATTCCACCTCTGCACCTCTTTCTTGGGGCATAGGTGAACCTATAATTGATAGTAGAGCGTATGCTAAATCCCCAACCCTCATGATGCACTTCGTTTGATTCATTCCGCTTATCGTACCACTTAGAGCTTTCAAACCCTTTTCTTAGCGCTGCGGTAATATGTTGTTATTTAGAAATAGGAATGGTATGTTTAATAGCTCGCATATGTGTGTTTCAGATTCTATAGTACTCGGTTCTTCTGTTCGACGAGTTCTTATTTTCCTAGGTCTAATAATATGTTTACTGGTTCGTTTTCACCGGAGGAGGCAGCTAGAAATCCAGTTTTGTCAGTAGGTTGGCGTACAAGGAGGATAAAGGAAAGCCCGTTTGTAGTTCAATTCGTTAGAACCAAATGGCACGTTGAGAAACGAGAACTTCCACATGCCGAGCATCATTACCGTACTGGTGACTTCACCACCTGTTCAACTATTAGCTTTCTTGCCTTATCACAATCGAATGAATTGAGACAACCAGAGCAACAGGAACTACTACATCTGAGAGAGATGAGGAACCTAACCTACGGTGAAAGCCGAAAGCCTTACGCATTGCTTTAAGAATGGGTCTAGCGGGCGTATTGAATCCGTGACCCCTATCTCTTCACTTCTGATCGATTAGGGAGGGGGGACGCCTCTTACTCGAATACACCTTTTGGGGGTGTGCGTTGTCCAACCGGCTAGTCGGATCCTTCTTCTATAGAAATTGGAAACAGAAATCCCTGTTATAGCGGAGGTTATATTCCACTTCTGAAACGATCTCATTAATGCATAAATAGTAATAGGTTATTTAATGGCGGGAATCATAATTCGAAGATGGCGGTAAAGCATAAGACTGTGGAAGCGAAATCACACTAATCTAGTTGGCCAAAGCAAGGGAAGTTCATCTCTTTCTTATTTTGCCTACGGCGCATAGTGAAAGGCATTCTATCGATCCGCCATTAAGCTTCGATCGATCGCCTACTTTCATTCCTAATCTATCTCTAATGCTTCGCTTGCAGCGAGAAAACAGATGCGTAACGGCTTCCGAGTAACAAAGAGCTGGTTTTGCCTACCTCTTGAAGGCTCAAAAGGCGGGTAAAGTGACAAATAGGCTAGATTGTCCTATTAAAACAGACCTTGTGCCAAATAGAAGGTAGTCCCTTGATCCATCCCTGCGGACGAGATACATCGGTTGAGATTCAGCAAAACGAAATCAGCTGCATGCATAGACGCCAAAAAAGGAGATCAAAAGAATCTTTCGAATCGATATAAATTATATAATCTGTAGAAGTACAAGATTTGGAAAAGAGGGCTCAGACACGGTCGCGAGAATTCTTCTTGTTCCCGGTCAATGAAATTCCTGAATTCAAGTACCTCGACTTTCCAATATTGATAGTTCGCGAAAGAACTAAGATCTTCAAGGCTATACCAACTGAGCTATCCTGACCATTTATGGAATCTGGATTCCCCGGTTTTCTTCCTGGCTCGGACTCCTTGTCTGGAATAGGTCGCGTAACAACCCCCCAGAGGGAGACTCGAGTTATTTACTTCTTTGTTAAAATAGATTATATAGCCATGATGGTTGGTCAAGTGGACAATGCCCAGGTGGGTAGACCCATATAGTAGGGGAGATAAATGCCCTGCAGTGCTATTGAGACCGATCTAGGTTATTGATGGCTTTTATTTAAAGACAAGGAGCTTAAAGGTGATGGATAAGGCTTTCACCCATCCGATACTGAGTAATCCGTTAATCGATCCCCAAGGGAAGGGTACTTGTATCTATAGCACATTGGTGTTTCAAGCAGGCCAGCCCACTCTTAACAACAATGCAATCAGTCCATTCACTCAAAACCGGAACCCACCCTCTAAAGCTCAACCTCCGGCAAGACGGAAAGCAAGCTAGTGGAAGCTGGAATGCAACCAAGCTAACAAGAAGAAGCCCTCAGGTCATGAGAAAAAGGTATGGGGATATGGATCACCTATCCGACTGGAAGCTGTGGAAGAACTGTTTTGATGATATGAATGAAAACAAGAGATTTCATTCTTCATGGCATATTTCAAGACTAGGGTACCTGCATTCTAGGTCTAGGACTTGTTGCTTCGGATCAGTTCCCTTTAGAAGCAGTTTTCCTCTTCTTCAATCTCTAATCCCGAAGGGGAGGCTCTAGTTGCCAAGTAAGAAAAGATCTCGGTAGTTCAATTCATGCATGTGAGCCAGATACAGATGATACTTGCCACTACTTGACCGAAACTGGGACTTGAGGAGGAATGAAATTCTAAGGGAAATCAATCAACTAATTGAAATAGTGATATCGGTATCGGAACTCTGGAGAAGGGCCCGGCCTAAGCGCCCTCTTGAGACTTGGACTCGAAAGAGGGAAAGATTAGTGGGTCAATAACCAAGTTCCCCGATTGGATTCCAGTATCTGATCAAGCCGAAGTAAGCAAGTTCCGGATTCGAGTTTCCTTTTCTGACTGGAATTCAAGTAGGATTCCACATCCACTCGGTATTCTAGCTGTACCAAGTCTTTTTCTTCACTCTTTAGAGGGAAAGTATGCTTTGGATTTGCTCAGTGATACAGGTATGCTTGCCAACCCTGCTGCATTGTCTTGATCTCTCCCTGGGATTCGGAACTTGGATCTGGGAAAGGAGGCTTAAGAAGAATATGACTCCATATTAGTAGTAGTATGTTGCACTAGACTCATATGATTAGGAAGCGATAGAAGTTATCGAAAGCAAAAAGGATAGGGGCAAGAAAAGGGTTTGAAAGTTCATTCTCACCCCTACAAACTTTCTTTTCTTCTTGGCGTACAGAATTCTCTGCCTTTAGTCACCCTTAGCGCGAACCATCTTCTTTTCGAAGGACGGAGTCGAGACTCCTATCTATTCGTAACACTTGCACGATGAACTATTCGTCCCACTATCTCCCTTTCCATGAGACCTACTATACCCCTTTTCTACCTATACCTGGCTAGACTCGTGTACCTCGATTTACGTACATTCACCTAATTTACTAACGTTATTGCCTGCAATCGAGCAAATACCAATAAGACATTGATCTCTAAGGAGCTGTTACGAAGTGTCGCAGTCGCTGCTAACGGTAGGATTTTCTATCACGTTTTTTTTTCATTAACGTGCTTGCACCCACTAGTTTACTGCTTGCTTTAGCTTAGCTTTCCCGAAACCATCAACTCTTGCTTTTTGAGCAGGTTTTTACCAATCTGGTATCCGCTGCTGATCCATATTCTAAGATACCCGCTTTCTTTACGACAGTATCCTGTATGCTGACAAGATCCATGAAGTAAAAAGGAGGGATATGGACTCCATCCTATAAACTCAATATATAGAGGCTACTCCGGAAACAGGAAGAAACCACACTCAGCATACAACACCGACTCGTCTTAGACAGGCTTTTCTAAATACTCAATTATACTATTATGTACTTGACTTGCTAGGAATTGGATGAAACTATTAATGCATCCCATTATCTATTTCTTCATTCAGCTATGAGAGCTAGAAATTGATAGAATTTATCCATTCTACTTCCTCCACTTCTTTAAAAGCTTCTCCAATCACACTTATTACAATCTCACACACTTCTTCTTCTTCCTGACCTTGAGCGCAGCGCTGAAAATCCAGTATAGATTTCGTGATATATCAGGTATAGTGGTTTGAACCAGCTCATGCTTCAGTCCAAGTGTTTGCCGTACGCCTTCCTTAAAGGGCTTAGTTTAATCAGTAGTGGTCCTATCACGGGTGTCACATTCATTTTGACCTATCCGGGAGACCCTATTTGATTAAGAGATCCATGCGATGCCAGAATCCGTCACTAAAGCACCGTATTGAGAAATAGATACCCAGCTGAGGAGTAGATGAGGGGCAGTGAAATCCATCTAAAGAATGCCGTGGAAATGCTACTTGTTGAATATCAAAAATATAGGATATCGAAAGGTGATGCGAGCGCTAGCTCATCTTAGAAGTGAGGTGAAAGATTTCTTTGATTTCGCGATCGATCCTATTTTGCTGGTGAGAAAGCAGAAAGGATTGGAAAAAGTACCAACTTCTTGTAATTCTGTATGCCAGCTCCTATCATATGTGCTAAGAGGACGTTAAGCGGCCTGGGACTCTTATTTATGATCTTGTTTAGGATTGGAAGAGCGGAAAAGCTAAGGTACATCAGCATGGGTTCTATTCTCGTCTTTCAAGTACCTACCCTGGTATCACCTATGTAGATTGGTGGGGCTTTAGGACGGACTCCAAAGTTGACTGTTGAATCTCAGTATGTATGGCCAAGGCTCACTCATTCAACCCGCGAGAAAAGCGAGTCTTGAACGAAGGAAGAATAGTTGCAGGATCCTGGCTTCTAACTGGTCGTGCTGTCCACGAATCCAAAAGGCACAAGCTTAGCACAATGGGCAATCCAAGCAAGCAACGCGAAGGAAAGAGAATGCAAGTAATTGACAGACCGTATCCAAGTCAAGGACTTTCCCTTGCCCGAACGATCGGATGCCTTGATTGACTGATTCAGATGGGAAATCAAAAAGAAATGAGAAATCTTCTGACTGGCTGTGGTTGAGTGCTCTTCTTTCCATCGATTCAAAACTTCTGGGAACAAACTATCAACGGAAAAAGCGCTTTGAAAAGCGAGAAGCCAATAGATAGTCTGAGCGGAGTCTTAGATTTCAATCAAGAATTGCGTACAGTAGAGGGTCTCCCTTGGTTGTGCGGGTGGTTTCAATTCCTTAGGCCTTGTGAGCCGTTCTTTCTAGCCAGTTCTTTCCTTCATCTTGTAAGCCACTGGTCCAATGCAAGTGGACTGGGCACTGAAGCGTAGAGGAGTGGTTATGCTGGTTGCCGGGAGTCGGGGCGGAGGGCTTGATGGCCTTCAACGTGCGTTGGGCCGCATGCAGTTGCAAATGCAGGATTGGATCAAGGAGATCTCGGCTGGCTGGATGCCTATGTTTCTGTCTCTGCGAGAAAACGGATGTGCTTTAGCGCACCTGCGAGAAAACAAACAGCTTCCTTAAGAAGACATTCCTATATCCGGTGTCCAAAAATAGAGGAAATGCTTATTTCAATGAAAATCAAAGTGCAGGTATATAGGATCTCCTTGCCGAATACCTCGCGTTTACCAACACCCTTCTTCACCAGAACAATAGGGTAGCGAGTATAGAGAAAGCTATCTCAGTAAAAGATAGAAAGCAAACTCTCTCCTTCTTTTTGTTCGCCAAGTCCTACTTGTAAAATAGAACAAGAAGGTTTACCAACATCTATATAGAAGGAGAGTAGGAACAAAGTCTCACTGCGGATAGAATCAAGTACTCATTAAGCGAAGAATCACTGAAATAACGTAGAGTAGATCGTCTCATTCAATAGCACTGCTTAGCGTCTTTCTCCCTCGGTCCATTCAATGGTGTATGCCCCACCTTTGCTTGCCCTTTAGGACTCGTATTCTAGTTTGTGAGAAATGCCCATTTCCCTCCGTCTTCCTTTGGGCAACGAAGAGTGCATTCTCCATCCAGTATTTGTTTGATGGTTCTCTATGCTTTCTTTCGACTGGAAAGCTAAGCTATTCTCAGTGCTCTTACTTCAAGGATAAAACAAACTATCTATTAGCGGAAATCCTTATCACTACAAGCTCCAATACCACGGGGTAGCGACAGAAATGTGAATTAGTACCCGTATCTGCTGATACCTGAATTGCTTCCACTTTAGAAGAAGCTAGGCGAGAGCCCTGTTGTCCTACTGAAATGGATTCTAATAAATTCACAAGCACACGGATAATGAATGGAAGCAGATAGAACCTATTCAATCAAAAAACGTATTCTAACGCCTGTATTTAGATAAGAAAAGCGAGGTTTCAATGGCTTGGAAGGGAATCTATCATCTGTCGGTCTAACGGGGGTTATAAGATGGATAATCTCACCAATGCTCTCTGACACAGCATACCTGCTATCCAAAGACCCCACCTATAATGTCAAGATAGCTCTGTCAACCAACGTTGTTTTATAGATCCAACCTTACCAGATGGTGTTTCTCTTATCTTCTCCTGAATGGGTTACTTAACCCTAGCTATACAGGTGGGGCACAAGAGACGGTACCAAGAGCTGGAGAAGCACCTGGCCCTGTACCTGTGCTGATTGAGTTCGAGAGCACCGGTATTTATTGCATTAGGACAGGTCTTGCATTGCTAGAGCTTTTAGGAAGACGAGTAGCTCTCGAGTACGTTTCTGTTTCAGCCACTCCAAATGAGCGCGTTTCACCATGCTCCACCAACTGTTCCAAACTGGCATCCTTTCCTAAACTCAATGAACTAATTGAGAATTCTTCCCTGCCTGGGTGTGCCCTTAATGAATTGATCCGTTGGCGGCTATAGCGAGATCTGGGTCAGAGTCTATCTCCCCATCCCTCCGGCGAGGTAGCAATGAGCTATCAAACGCCAATAGAGGACAGATCCTGTTGTCCGTTTGTTTCAGCACCACAATCTTTGTTCGTTCCTACAGCATCTAAATCAGCACTGGGAGCGGTTCCAGATGCACTTTCAGGTGAAGTCACATCAGACGTTTTCGAGGATGTTCTTGCACATTGCTGGGGTATCGAAACCCGTGAAACCGGGGCTACTGCCATTACAATCTGATCGAAGGGATGGCATTAGGTAGACAACAACCTCTCTTGAGCGCCGCCTTGATGGCTTTGTGAATGAAATTCGAGTAGATGTTGTTTCATCCCGCGTATGTCTAGAATCTTGTTAGGATTCGTCTATTCCAGGTCAGGAAAGAGCTTCTGTAAACTATCGTGATAAGCATAGCCTTCGCCCCGCAGAGTGCTATATCAATGGTTCACCAGGCTCAATTCATTAATGGCTTAGGGCCGGTCTTCAGTAAGTCAATCACCATCGGGTGGAGGGGAAAGCCCTACGTCAAGGTCAATGGATTCACCTACCCCAGTCTCAGAACTTTCTAGACTTTCTTACCTGTGTTCTTCTCAACTAAGAGAAGGGCGTCCATCTACAGCAGTGGTATTATCTTCCTTTTTCTTTTTGCATCTTTGAATCCTGGTGTGTTGGTTAGTACCGAAGCCTCTTGGCTAGTACAGAGTTGTGGTTTGATATAGCTACTAGAGAACCTGGTGGCACTCTCTGAAAATAAGTATTCTTCATATGACATGTGAATAGACAACTCCTGGTATGCTCATTTCATTCCTCTTGGACCTAGATCTTCACTTTCAAAAGTGCAGAATTGATGTATCAAAGGCATTTCAAAGGAACAGAGGGTCCATCTTTGAAGTGAGAGACAATTGGTTTCAACTGTGTCGTAGGGGTTGTATTCTTAGACCTGCCAGGCGGGAGGAACCACCGTCCTGGGTATTGAGCATGTGAATCATGTTATTTTGTAGGAATAGAGATTCTCAGCCATCATATCTTGTTCACCCTTGGCCATGTCTCCTTCCGAGAATGAGTTGGTTTGGGGAGATCATTAGGTTACTGAGATCGAAGTAGTGAGGCTGCTTGAGTGCCATCGAAACCCATTTGAAATTGCAATGACATATTGAAGTAGTAGTTCGTTCAGCACCCGATTAGGTATCTGGAAATAGTTCCTTAGCTCTTTTCTAGTTCGTTAATGACCTCAGCGGTTGAAATGGAATTGGATCCCGGCTTGTTAGTTAATAGAATCTAAATGAGATTGAATGGAAATGTTGGTAAACCGAGGGGTGCATCATACTTTTCAATAGATGTTGGGGTTCCTAAACCATAAGGATACTCTTTTCATAGAACAAGGCCTGCCAATCGATCTCCTAGGCTATAATCCAAGGGATAGCTTAACATGCATCTCCTAGATGGAAGTGTGCGACAATAACTTTGAGCTCCTGTAGTCTTTGATCCTTGATCTGAAGAGGTAGGCAGCTATGATAAAGAAGCCAAGGGATGAAGTGATTGTGGTTGGCGTGCCACATGGAAACTAGATAGGTGGAAGCTATTTTAGACGACCTTGCGGGTCATCCTAACATTGAAATGAAGCTATTCGAGCAGACAGTGAATAAAGCTATGAATGGGGGTAGCTTTACGAGGCATAATGCCGGTGTGCACTTTTCTTTTCTCAAACTGTGGTTGATCCTCTCTAAATCTGAGGTCAACATTTCTTTGCAATGAACGTTTATTAGGTCTGGAAAACCTTGTTAGGTGCACTCGTGGGTGAGCTCAAAGCGAGGATTCATGCGTTCTTTCTTCTCAAGAAGACGGAATGATTGCTCGGTATGATATAGATTCTTAGCCAGGGGTTTGGTAGCTTATGCCCCCTAGTTTGCAACGTAGAGCAGAAATGGTTGAAACGGCTCCCATTGTGTGTGGGAATTCTTTCAAATGTGCATGGCCTCTCATATCTTGAATCGCTCATCGGATTGTTCGGGAGCTATTGACTTGGTCATCATTTGATTCCACTTCCCCGCCTTTAGTTGGAAGGTTCCATTTGTCATAAATTACTTGTCAAAGATGGGATATCTTGGCTGCCGTGAATGATACTGAGCTACCGGATCTCGGGACCATGGTGAATTATCTACCATGCAATGGGGTCTGCTTTGTAAAACAAGTAAAGTGCACGAAGACGTGTCAAAGGGAAGGAATAGGGCTGTTCGACCCGCGTCGGTTGTTGATATTGGATGAGATAGCTCGAGAAGGGAACAAAGAATTCCAACTGGCTGTGGCGAGCGCTCTCCTACTGTTAGTGGCTTAGCTTCGGGGCTCGACTCCTCGATGGAATAAAGATAGAGCTATTAACCCATACGCCCTCTTGTTTAAGGTTTCATAGTTTAGGCAACTACAATTCTTGTTTGTATTAGAATGCATAGTTGTTTGAAACTAAAGGAAAGGAATGCTGATTCGAATAGGGATAGGTGATATCTTTGATAGGTCCCCGGTTGTTAGATTGAGGGAAAACCTAGTGTTAGATTAAGGATTCCCCTGATCAAAAGCGGATTTCGTTGAGAAGATGTCATGGTTGTCGGGGATCCAAAGTAGTTTCTCTTTCTCACCAGCAAAGCATAGAATATGGAACAAAGAAATGGTGTATAATACCCGTATTCCAATAATAAATCACTTAATCTGCTGCCCATGTTGAAAAACCTCTTACTTGTACGAGCTATGGTACTGGCGTACCTCTCAAGTTGTGCCCCGAGGCCAGTTCATCATCTTGATCTTTTGGTTAGTACGAACGATGAAGCAGCAGATACCGGGGTTCTTGCTTGCCTTGTCTCTGACTGCGACTTGCCTAGGTATCCACCTTAGGCGCCGCTCTCTTGTTTCACTCACAATTCCGTAGTTGACTGAGCAATTTCGTCATTTCCAAAAGTGCACTTCGTTTTTCACTGGCTCGGGCGTACCCCGACCGAAGGGAGTGAAATCGGTGCCTTTTCTTTCCCATGCAAATTCATATGGCACTTCCCACAAGCAAGGGATGAGCAGGAGAAGGAAAGATTTATGAATATCTATTGCTTCGAGACTCCACTCACCATGTCAGTAAACCTTATAACAGTTATGGCAGGCAGGAGGTGATAAGAAAGTAATTGTAAACAGCCATCCAATTGATAATATTTCCTACGGAAAGATCTGGGCTTGCATACGTTTTCGAGTAACCCAGAATGAATGCATTCTTCTTTACTACCATTATAACCATCGGTAAGCCGATCTATCGTCAAGGGTCCCTATCGCCAATTCTCGCCATTAGAAATAGGCCTTAGAATCGCATCCTTTTTTCTCTTAGTAGAAGTCCCATATCTGTCTCATCGATCTGGATATAACGCATTGCTCGAGCAAAACATCTTCCTTTTGCACATCAATGGAATTTGGACAAAAGATAGGAACAGCGAATCCTTGTAGGAGACGGGTTTACCGGTGCAGTTCATATGCTTCCTTGCGCTAGAAACCAATACGCACGTACGAGGCCTACGATTCGTTGATAAGGTAACGGAGCCTTAGGTAGGTCATAGCCGGGGCGGATCTTTCCCTTTTCCGTAGCGAGGTGGGAGCCGTGTATTAATCCTTTTATCGTCCCTAGCGTCATTTCTCTATGATCTTGCTTGCAACACTTGATTAACAGGAATCTTCTGTTCATAGAAAATCAGAAATAGGTCTGGAAAAAGGATATTAAAAGCTCTATCCTGAGCCCATTGATCATGCCAGAAATCAGTGTTATTGCCATTCCCCACACCTTGCAGCACCCCAGCATCTTGACCTCTAGCCAATATAATATCTTTGATAGTCCATCTGTAACTAAATCAAACAAAAGACAGGCTTTCTCTGGTGAAGAGTTAGGTTGATTTGAACTCCTACATGAGCAGGGCATTTACTGGATGCATGAGTTGGAGAACAAGAGGCTTCCAATAGCAATTGCTGGAGCTTAGTTAGATGCTTGAGAAAAGTGAACTCTTAGCTGTAAACCTACTTTGCTTTGACCTGTATTTGGGCAGTGTTTAACCGACATATACATGTATATAAGGACACTTGCCCCGGACCTATGCCTATTTAGAATAAGAATAAAGTCCTCTATAGTTACTGGCATATTACTCCTAGAAGTGATAATTTGATACGTAGGAGATAGCCTTGCGGCGCAAAAAGGGCTTTGCTTTATGGTATAGATTAGGAATTGGAATAAATAAGTCAGGCTAACTAAAAGAGAGAAGAGGGTCTACAGTCATTCTATCTCAACACTGAAGAATAAGACGTCTATCCTTACTGTTGCATTAAATAGAATAAGAATAAGAAGAAAGGGAGGGGAAAAGTCCACTCGCTATTAGCTCGCTTCAATCTCTCCACTCGCTGGATTGGATTTCTCACAAGGAAAGGATGCTGCTCTGGCTCGTAGGAACGAATGCTTAGGATAGGAATCGCGCTAGGGGATGATTCGGTAGGGATAACTGATCATGGGGATAGCCTTGCCATACCAATCATTACCCGGTATGGAGGGAGAAAGCATCCAATTGTATATTCCTTACTCCTGGATTCGATTAGGCTGGTTTAAAAGAGAAACCCACCCTTTCTTTTCTTCTAAAGCCGAAACCTTTTAACGGGATAAAGGTACCCTTTAACGGATGCCGAGGAATGGATATCGATGGATGAACTACAGTTAGTTACGAGGATAGTAGGATAAAGGCTAGGGGTAGTAGGCTAGGCGAACAGACGCATTGGGATTGGAATGAACTGCACCATCATTTTGGCATGATTCAGATCTCTTACCTGAAGAAGAACTAACTTCTATCCGTATTGGAGCATCAATTCACTGACTTCTATGCGAGGCGAGGAATACTTTCTTCGGGGAAGAGAGTCTTTCTCGGAACGAAAGCATAGAAAATCGATAAACAGAAATGAGTAGTTGACACGGGAGACTAATTGCTTCAGCCTAGTCCAGAGTTTTCTACAAGCCGAGTAAAGTGTTCCTTTTGCCAATAACAACCATTGCTAAAAGCAGGTGCCTTTCCCCAAGGATAGCGTCAACCGATTAAACCTTTGCTAATGGTGGAATTGCCAAACCTTTGCCCATGCCGAAAAAGAAGCCAAGTCCGATTCAATAATTACCTTTCTTTTGTCTCTATCTTTGGACTGAATCAGAATCAGAAGAAAAGCAAGGCTATCCTTCGTTGCACACCTAATGGAAAGCACTGGCTAGATTTCCGATGAAGGAAGCCGTCTACTAACCGGAATACTACAGCAGAGGACAAAACTAGGGACTTCGAAAACGAGGATAGTTTGCCAGGTAGGGATACCGTTGTTCGAATTGAAAAAAAAGATACCTTTCCCCAGTAGGATTCGATTAGGGATACCGATAAGGAAGGGGTCTGGTGCTCAGGGGAGTACTAGCTCCTGCGTTAGCCTCAATCGAACCATTCGCCATTCCTAGTACTAGTAGTCTAGGAGCCGGTGCCGAAACAGAGGTGGGAGCCGTAGAAGATCCAATGAACTGTTCCCTTAACAAAGCAATCGAAGGAAGGGACAAGACCTTTAATAATTTTATCACACAGACTTGGGGCTTTGTTGACACGGGGTTCGTCGGCCCGGCTTTCACTTGGAAAAATAGGAGATTGAGTTCCACATTAGTGCAAGCCAGATTAGACCGTGCTCTTGTGTCCCCTTCTTGGGATTCTCTTTTTCAATCGAATCGTAAAGACTCTTTACCTTGCTTTTGGAACAGGTTCCCCCTCTGCTGTTTACCGGCGATGTTTTGATCCTCTTGACTTGAAAGAGCAGCAAGGGCAAATGCTTCTACAAGGTCATCAACTCCTCGGGCAACAACGTCACCTGCTTTTTTAGGTTGCTTCAGAGCAGAGGCTTATGGGTAAGGTCTTTCAAAGGCTTTTGGGGATGAAAAGGTTGGCTTCAATAGTCTATCTTGCCTTTCTATTCTCCAGTGTAGGGTGACAGCAGCATTTTCATTTTATCTTTCCTAGATCCATTAGAAACTCGTCGTAAATAGCGGCACGTTAGAACATTATCTACATGTTTCCTTTTCTTGCTTCATGGCACATGCCTATTGTAAAACATACCTACCGGGAGAAAAGTACCAGTTTGTGAACATGCCATTCCCTTTCTTCGTGCACTCATTTACTAGATAGTCAGGAACCTTCTTTTGACTTGACCAGCTTACTTGTATAGTAGAGTAGTAGGCCTTTGCTTCTGAACGACCTTACAAAATGGATCAACTAGAAATGAATCGGTGTCATAAACGAATTTAGCTAACCGTAGTAGTAAATAGCGTGACACCAAGCAATCGATCAAAGCCAACTCAAGTTGTATGGAAGGTGGACGGTCGAATTACCCAACTGAAATGAAGAAAGCAATCCGCATAGCCGGAGTCCAGTTGGATAGTTCAGGCTACGGAAGAAGACATGATGCCATTTCTCCTACTCGTTGTCCTCTAACGGGTTGTTGTGTAACAAGCAACCAAGTGAGTAGGGCCCTTTCATTTTTCTCATGAACTTGATGAATTCATTTGAAGATATAGCACTTCACTATTTGATAGAAGCCCACATACCCTCTCTTCTATCCCACCTCTACCCTACAGGTATAGGGTATAGGGGGCCTCGGTATCTCATCTCGATTTGCAAAGATGGATACCTAAAAAGTATCTTCCAAAATGGACAATACATCTGCGGGCCAGCCAACTCACTCTTCAAATGAAGAACTGATTACTCCACATCTATGAACCTATCATTCCCCGCCCTTGCCCATTATTTCTTTTTGTATCACGCTAGGACTTTGCCTCTTTTTTGGAGGAAAAATATGGAAGTAGAATCTCCTCTCTTTTAGAGGCGTCTTCCAAATCCAATTTAAGATCCATGAGGTCTTTCAGAGAGCCGCTGCTCTTTCCATTAAATTCTAGGATCTCTTCGATCCTATGCGCAAAAGCAAGGTGTGAGCCCGCGACCCCTCGATCGCTCTCAGAGTCAATCGGCCCAAACCGGGTTATGAGCTCAACGAAAAAAAATGGATTTCGTGAAATTGCCTGCAAAACCGCCTTGCGAGCGTTAGCGTCAGCGTCAGCGCCATCTCCCGATGGATATTTTTTGCGCATCTCCAATAGCGCCTTGGCCCTATTTTCTTCTTCGTCTATTGGGGAAGAAGAAGAGGTTGAGTAGCAGGCGGATCTCACCCCTCCTGCGGACTTCCCCGTACTCAAACTGAGAGATTGCGTTTCTCTACTAATCGCATTCTGTTCAAGAATCACTGTTTTCATGATCGAATGACGAAATAGATATACGAACTGTATAGGATCATTCGCTGGGATGGGATAAGTGATTCTTTTATAGGATTCCCATGGGATCGTAGAATCAACTAAGGATGGAATAGGTATTTGTGATCGATCAGCTTCCAGTATGACCGAAGACTTTCTATCTGCATTCAGAATAACCACACAATCAGGTTGTTGGTTCAACCCAAAATTGATCTTCTTCTTTCTTGAACGGAATTTTTTTTTATTTGAAAAAGAATTGGTCAAAAACGCCCCGATCTTCCATTGAGAATCATCGAAACAATGAGAATTCACATTTCTTAAATAGCTTCTTAAATAGCTCGCCATTTCTTCCGTTATCTCATATCTAAATAAATGATTGGTCTTTAAAAAGAAGGAACGGCCTTTTTGACGAATGGGAGATCCTATAAAATGAAGAGCGTTTCGTAAACAAATCAGTGTCTTGTCTGAATCGAGAATAGCAATTCCATTTCTTGAACCACGGATATAGACTTTGAAATGGTGATCAGCTACCCGACGGCCGAGATGTGCATTCGTACAAAGTAATTTAGTACAGACTATAGAAAGAGAAAGCATTGTCATTTTGCGATTAGAGTTCCGGAGATACAGGTGGTAAGTTATGGGTAATGCGGGGGAACTTTAAGACGAGATAGAATACCTAATATGGGAGTGGTTTAAGTGAGAGAATAGCTCCCTTACCAAACCAACTGAGCTATTTGCCATGTTTTTGACAAATGACCTAACTTTGATGTGATGTGCCCGGCTAGCCCGGATCATTCTTAGAGCAGTCGAGGTTACCGGAATTACGGCCTTCCGTACAAGAACTGGCACTATTGTAACTCGCAAAGGGCCTCCTGCCTTCTCGAAAGAAACACGGACACATCCATCACATCAACTATTTCACTTTTAATACGTCATTTCTTGACCAACTCTTCTGATATCTTGCCGCTGGTTCATATCTAGATCTGACTTAACAGAACAGACAACTAAACCTCGATCGGAGACAGCATTGAACAGACAAGAAATTATCTATTGGGCAAGGCCCTTGACTAACTGATATCAAGGTATCCCTGTATTAGTAGGAGCACTAGCACTTATGGTGTGACTGCAAGGGCGTCATCTACGGAATGCTCGGACTTGAAGGTGAGTGAGACAAAACTCATTCCATTCCCTCTTAAGGTTATAGAAAACAAGCAAGACTCTCCCTAAACAAGCAATACGACACCTTATTCTCAGCGGGACTCGCCTCTTCTAGTTATCCTTGGGCTCTCCTCTTCGTCTCTAGCAATGTGTGCATCCAGCTTTTCCTTACGATAGTAGTGGTATGCTCAACCAATTCAATTCATACCTCTTGGATGTGTTTCTACTGTGGAGAAGCAAAGGGGGGCCTACCGATCTGTCTTATCAACCGGAAGCAAAGGCTTTCTCGTATGAGTAGTATCATTATGAAACTAAGTACCCCTTGTTTTGATGAAAGCGGAGTTTTTTTTGACTAACAGCTGAGTCCTTTGAAGCAAGCGCAAAGCGAGCTTCGGGAACGGTTGCCCTACGAAAGCCTCTTTTGGAAAGGAAACCAACCTGTGCAGTCGTTTTCGAGCGCAAGATTAGCATTGAATCAAGCGCAAACTTCGAGTATAAATTGGAGGGAGAGCTCCTGAGACTTGTTGACTCGAAGGGAAGAGGTGATAGAGATATGCAAACTCGGATCTCGTATCCGCTGATCCCTCCTTCTGTTGGAGGCACTTTTCATTGCTCTTGTTTGGCTCCGAGCCTTAGCCTTATTTCTGGAGCCGTTTTCGGGCCCATTCCCTTTATAAATGAATATCGGTTCAACTGTTTAGCGGTTTCGGCTCCCATAAGAAGAAGTGTTTTTCTTTCCGGCGCTGCATTCTACATAAACTAATCGATAGAATCTCAGATATCATTAATACTATGAATAGGTGATATTATACTAATCGATAGAAGAGGAGATATGACAGGAAAAGCACGAGATCGAAGAGGGGATTTCTTCGTCCCATCTCTTGTATGCCCCACCTTGACTTGCCATCATGGCTACACCCATTTCATCAATTGGAGTAGACATTGTTGTTTTCACTTGATTTCACAGAGAAAGCGGATAACGCGGGATAGCTAGGTCCACTAGAGTCTACATATTATAGGATCAGGGCTCTCGAGCTTAATAAAAAGTAGCTGTAACTATCGACCGGTCTCTCTCATTCGATATCTCTAAAATCTTACGCTGACAGGAGCGATTGATGGACCCAAGACAAGGATAACAGGTCGGGATGGAGAAGAGGGAAGTGAAAGTAGAAATCCTGTTTCTGTAGTGGAGAAAGAAGCCTAGCCTAACATTGAAATAAAAGTGCCGTAGAGCTCGGTAAGCCGGTGGGCTAAGACAGGCTACGTAAGGCTAAGTAGAGCTTTCCCCCTTCCTAAGTTAAAGTTGAAACGCAGTCTATGGTCTGGATATAACATCCCCTTTATCAATTCCTTTCTGGTCAAGATAAATAGGATATTTTGAAGGGAGAAATCCGCTTTTATTTTGGAAGATCTTTACTTCACACAATCTCGATTTGAAGAAATAGTACCATTGTAGTTTTTAGGGCGAAAAAGAATGGGTCATCTTTGTCAATTGATAACTGAGTGAGAGAAGACAATCACGTTCTTAAAGCGGTCGGTTCGCCGGATTCACAACCTTCCCCTATTGGCCGGCTGTCCGTGAAACACATAGGCTCCTATCGCATTTATCGATCGAGAATGGTCTCATCACAGAAAAACTTTCTTTCTATATGTTAATTCCAGATTCGAAGAAGCAAGCAAGTTGGCTAGGGCATATAGTTGTTTTTTTGTAGGGCGAGCCAAGATCTTATCTTATTTGCAGGTCGTATAAATGAAATGATTGGAAAAATCATATTGAATTTGGAGGTGCGTAGTGTCTTACGGGGCTGGCTCACAATACAACAATTATCGCTACTGATTCCAGATAGAATGTTGATACCGGTGGAAAAGCACTTCTTTCTATGTATAGGGCAGTGAACTAAAAAAAAGTGTCCTTTCTCGATACATAACATTGTATAAGTCAACCCAAGTCGCTTCTTCATCTCCGGGAATCCGGTAAGGTACTTTTGGAACACCAATGGGCATATTAGATTAATATTATTATATTTAAGTAATAAAACTACACTTTAATATAGAAACATAAGAATGGAAGAGAAAGAAAGAACCTGAGAAGAGCTTAGTTGGAACTCTTTACCGGGATCATAGGGGCTATGCTCCCCTCTCTCTGTCTCAGTCCCAGCCAACGGCATAGCAACACCTACTCTTCCTTCTGATGCAGCCTTCCTGGATCCATAATTTGGCTTCCTCGTTTATTGATTGCTTGCAATCGCCACAACACCATTGAGTGAGCGTCATAGAATCCTCAAGGCGTGAAGTAGAAGTTCTTCGAACCTTGATTGTGTGTGTTCGTGCCCACTCCAATAGAGCATTTGGCCCTGTGAGCTTTGACTACGAAAGCTACCTATGTCAATCAGTATAGCCACTAGAGGGATTGGAACAGGTATATTCCTTCTCAGACAGTACTTTCAGACAAACACGGTTCACAAGGTGGATTTTCTATCTATTAGTTGACTACGGAGCTTCCTCATCCCGACCTATCTATATGTGAAAAGCACTCCGCCAGAATCCTCGTAGTAGTAAGTCGTGGATTACAAGCTGTCCCTTCCGAAAAGCTCGTTTGCAATAGATATAGGGTTTACCAACCTCAGGCATGGACATAGACACCAGATCATTTTGATAGAAATGAGGTAGACTGGAAGCTGAAGCCAATAGACCAATGGAACTAATCAATCACTTGCTTTCCCGAACTGGACAGCAGGATTTTATCAGCACTGGACTTGAATCGCGTCGATGACTCTAATCTTTAGAGACAGAAGCAGATGGGAGAAGGTTGGATATGGATCATGATCAAGTCTACCTCGTAAGCCACTTAAAGATCTTTGAGCAGCTCGAGAGATAAATCCGTCTTCATTGGTACAAAATAACCTGCGCCCCCCTTTTTTGTTATGGGATGGTGGTTCCTGTCTATCAACTAAGGTTATAAATTTCTTATATAAGAATCTAGTAGATCACGCACCTATTGTATTTAGTGTGATCTTGTGGGAGAGTAAGGCAACGAGTGAGCTACGATTGATACTCCTTACGGATGTTAGGTTTTTGAATCACCGATTCCATCGATCGAGAAAGTAAGCAGCAGGCACGAGTAGACCGACTGATAGCAACGGCGAATCAACGCCCGACCCGGCTCTTTTGTCCTTTTGTTCGCAGAAGGGAGATCCTGTGCGCTAGCTATATCTGTTATGGATGGAGCCCTCACTCAACCGACCTGCTACCTGGAAATCCCCAATGCACCAATGTACCAAAGGCACTGTACTTTGAATAGGAAACACTTCCCTACTTCACTTCCTAATTAATAAAGTAGGAGGTATTCGAGTACGGAGGTACTAGACCGTGATTCTGGTCCTGATGCGGACACACCTGTCGACAACAGAGAAGGGATTCAATTGAGAGCGGATAGCAAGATCGAATGAATGGATACTCTGAGATAGAACGAGAAAAAGAAAATTTGATTAATCCTACAAAAGCCTTACAAGGCAGGTAAACTTTATGCAGTATCTGCTACAAAAAGAAGGTTAGAGAACTGGTTCCATCTACTTTATCCTTGGGCATGAAGAACATGCTTCTTTCTCAATTTATAGGAATCGTTAACCGCAACTCTCCTTTTCAGGCTTGGATTGGTTTTTTGATGCAGTAGAGAAGCCGTTTCCTTTGAACTTGGTCCATCGGACAGATATAGACATGGAGAAGCTTTTCAATGTCAATCTTTCACTACTTTGTTTGGACCTTGCTTCTTCACTTAATGCTTGCTTTCCGTCTTGCCTTTGCTGGGCCTACGATAGGCTGTACTCCAATACGAAATAAGATTGTACATGAAGGTTGGTGAAAAGCAAAAGAAGCAATTGGTTCTCAAATGCCGTGACGTCACCTAGCTTTATTCTATATTTCTCATTCTATTGGTATGTATAGTGTCTTTCATCTGCTTTTTCATTCATTCTGCCCACAGCCGTTAGGTATTATGACAAAAGGAACCAGCATGTTGCTCCTGAATCTACAGATAGAGAAGAGGGCACGTCTCTTTTTATAGAAGCCGGTCTATGTTCTTATTCTTAATCGAATTCTAAAGAAACGTCAGTTTCAAATCACTTCCATTGGGCTGAGCGGGTCATATATGCCTTTTGGCTTTCACCTATGTTATGTATTCTCTCACAATCACTCCTAGCAATAAGTGAAAAGGCGGCTATCGATACTGTCCCAACACCTCCTCTTCTGTGTCTACTTCTCCATTCTAATTTCTGACTGGTTCACGCCTGCTTGTGTATTGGTTATAACCTCTGTACTGTATTTTGTTTGGCTTAAATTGCCAAATGGCGAGACCAGACCCCATGAAGCTTCTAAGTCTGATGTTGATTTGCAAGAATCAGATTTACCAACGGGAAGAACGCTTAGTGTATCCGCGGTGGGTGAATCTTAGGAAACTCGCCTTGTCCGAACAAAAGCGGGAGGTAGGTAGGTGGTAGTTAGAAGGATTCCTTCGGGGAGCTGCTTCTTCCTCTGGATTCCCTTCTTCTATAGACAGACCCCCGACTAGGGCAGCAGCGTTTTAAAGAAATACGAACAGTTTGGTTTTCAGTGAGCCCGCTTCTTAGTGATAGGTTTCTAAAGTATCTATCGCTATGTGCCCCTCCCCGGAAAAAAACAAATAGGCTCGGGCAATTATCAGCTTAGGGACAGCAAGCGGATAGTAGATCTGGCTCCATCCCTTGAATCCGCTGTAACTGATAGAATCTTGTACGAGAGACCCGCAAATAAATAAGGAAACCCGCTTAAAACGCTTTTTAAGTAGAAGCTGAGCCATTACCTGCTAGCATATCTCCCCACCAGGACTCCCCCCAAAGCAAAGCGAAACCCGTTCTTTAATTCAATACCTAGAGACGCTCCAGTCCAAGTTGAGGCGCAGTAGGAGGGATTTCTGTCACCATTATTTATGGACCACGTAAACATACTTTTTTAGTTTAGATTCTTATGCTGGACCTGCAGCCCTAGCCTGGGACACCACTGTGCGACATAAAGATCGGATCAAGTTATGATTTTCTCATTAAGAAAGAGTACCCGAGAAGAATAGATATGATCCGGAAACACTCTTATTCGACGAGGCGTAGAGCGTTTGACTTTCTTCAATTTCCTTAATGCGCATGAATGAGAGATTACAGCACTTAGTATGAGCATATCGGCCTATGGAAGAAAGTTCGTATCGTATTAGTGCGCTTTAACTAAAAAGCCGTTAGCTACAACCTTTGATCGTGGTTTGGTATCCAAATAGGAAATTCTATCCAGTCCCTCGCTACACTATTTAGACGGATTGAAGCTTAAGCCAGATCGAACCTGTCTGAGTATATGCATTGATCCTAGAATAGATTCACAAGCTGAAGGGAGCCTCCTAAGAAGAATATGACTAAATACTCGGGTCAATCCCCCATTGGGGAGGGTATCACGTTTGGTGGAGTTCGCTATCAGCCAAACTTGAGCTCTTTTGACAGTCCTAAGAAAATCACTCACCCCGGCGGATCCGGAATTCAATTATCAGGGCAATCTTCTTATGCTCACCGCAGACGCACCTCTCCTAACTATGGAGTTAGCAAAGGGGTATCTCAATCCATCCTCTCTTTTTACGAGGATCATAGGAATTGGGATAACCTTGGGCTCTTCCCGCGCCCTTTCAGGGTTCTTGGTTATCACTTGGCTATTCGCTCCATTCCTCTTCAATCCATCAGGATTTGAGTGGCAGAAAATAGTAGATGACTGGGATGACTTCTTTTCTTTCTTCTGAAGTCAGTGTGCTTCTTTACCAGGCATAACATGATAATTCCTCTATGGCGTGTGCTCCTTTCCTATGTAATG
This sequence comes from Bromus sterilis, assembly GCA_950022295.1. NCBI lineage: Eukaryota > Viridiplantae > Streptophyta > Magnoliopsida > Poales > Poaceae > Bromus > Bromus sterilis. The sequence continues at coordinate 104,671 of OX465602.1, forward strand.
ACTTTCCTCCTTTTTCATGCCTCGTGCGCGTGCATAAGCTACGAGTTCCCTGGCCCACCCTAGTTCATCGAATAGTTAGACTGTTCATTTCTTTTTTTTTAATGAGTTTACCGAATTGACAACTCTTCTTTTTTTGACTTTATAGAGATAGAATTTTTAAGCATTTACAATTCATATTACGCAATAAAATAAGAAGAGACAGCTACATGAGTAGGCGAGCATTCATTTGAGCTGCCTTAGTTCTTCACAAGAAGCAAGCCCCTAAGATAATAAGTTGTAGTGGGTGTCCTCTTTCCAGATGCGAAAGGCTTCTTTCTCTCTACTCTTTATAGTGGAGATGCTAAAAACAAATGATTGAAACCTGCTTGCCCTTCTGATTTATTCCTTGCTGGCACTACGCTGACCGAGGGAGGGTTCTGATGAATATTGGTCATCACGCGTGGACTTCTCTTCAGGCCTCGTTTTCCGCGACTTCCTTAGCCTGACCAGAAACGCAAGACCTGTGATACGAAAGACAGGCCATTCTCCAGACTAGAGATCCGAGTTTCGATACCGAGTAGAAAGACTGCAAAGAAAGAGTTATCACTTCCCGCTACCAATCTTATTCCCACTTCTGCTTATTGCTTATTGTCGAGTAAACACTTCTGTTTACCAAATCTAACTTTCCGATGGCAACTGCTTGCTTCCAACAATACCCGAGCTTCCTTCTCCTAACCCGGATTCCGATACCAATCGTATCAATCTGGAAGTCAGTATTCTATCTTTCAGGCAGGCGCGGAGTTCATCCCACTATACTAGGTTCGCGAGCCCTGTCCGATTGGACGAGAAATCTTCTTTTTTCATAGTTTCTTTCGAAACAGCCCGTTTTTAACCATTCTTCCGGACTCTACAAAATACAGAATGGCACCTGAAGAAAGCCCGCGTTCCCACTCTTCCTTCCCCCTACCTACCCATAAGGTAGGTAGGGCCTCGGTTTCCTATGAGAAACCTACACCAGTGAATTTCTTTTTCGTAGGTGATCCCGCTCCCAATCGCAGATTTGAATAATTAAGTCGATATGGGGCTGCTCCCTTTTGTTACTCCGAAAATATTGGCTTCGCCTGGACATATCTTCGAGGACCTGGGCGATTTTGACTCGCTTCTCGGCGCTCGCCGTTTCAAGGTGAAGATCCTCATAAGTAGAGCGTAATGTGTTCTCCTTAGGAACCCTATTTCGACAGGACCTTAGAACACTTTGAATTCTGTTCCTTAAGAAAGAAATGGATGGTACTTCAGGTTGCGCCCCTCGCATTCAAGCTCTTGCTTTGTCCTGCGGCCTGCCCTCTAAGCAAAAGCAAGATCTAGACAAGAGTGAAAAGCAGTCAGAATATTAATAATCTAAAAAGGCCTTCCTTGGTTGTGTAGCTAATCCCCCTCCTTGACAAGAACAGAATTTTTGCATCTTCAAACTGGTTATGGGTGATACCCTCATTCCCCATTAACTCACTAGAAAGCCCTTTGAATAAGCCTCAGGAACACCCATTCCTTTCGGATCAGGGGGTGGTTGTTTTAACTACTCGTTCGGGGAACATTAGACAAAGTTACTTATTTGAGAAAGTAAATGAACCTGAAATAGGACCTATGTGATAGTTTGCAGCATGAGCATGTAGATGCTGGTTATGGTATCAGATCTGAGGACCAAGAATTTCAAAAGGATAGTATTAGACTCAATAAGAAGCTTTCAAAACATCACTTCTCATATTTGGTCTGTGGGCTACCACGCTTAAGCTTTCTTATCTTACTCTTTCCACTAACGTTAGGACTTAGGCGAGCTGCTGAATACGAGACACTTCTTTCTCGGCCGTGCGTGGTCTTCCCTCGGGGATGGGAGAATATAGAAGGTGGGTGGGTGGATCTCTATTCTCCATCAGGATAGGGTTGATTTGATTGGCATTCACGCCTTTTAGAAAGAGCCACTCAATGCAATTCTCTTTTAGGCGAAGAGAGTATGCCCAACTGGAGTGGTTTCCGCCTATATTCCAACTAATGTCATCTCCAAGATGGACAAATCTTCTTATCTGCGGATCTATTCCATGCCGGAATTCGACCTGCTATTCATGTGGGTATTTCACTTTCCAGAGTAGGATCAGCGGCTCAAATGTGCCGCAATGAAACAAGTAGCTGGCAAATCCAAATAGGAACTAGCTCAATTCGCAGAGTGACAAGCCTATTATTCGCCTCTGCTCTCGATAAAACTAGCCAGAATCCATTGTTTTTATGACGGGAATTGCTTAAACAATCCCAATCAAACCTTCTCCCAGTGGAAGAACAGATAGCTACTATAGCTACCGGAACGATAGGATATCTTGATTCGTTCGAAATTGGACAGGTCAAGCTATTTCTGGACTGGATGAGTTACGTAAACACCTCAAAGATACTCATTCCAAGAAATTCGATCTTCTAGCCAGGTGGATAAGGATGGAATCTGGTATCCAAGAAGAGGATGTTGGACATTCTTCATCCCGGAGGGCCGGGGAGAGGAGAGATAGCATCACTCTGACTTTGCCGGAAGGAGGAAAATCCAGAGTTGGCTTTGGGAGAAGAGAAGGAAGCTCTCAGGTTTAGTGATTCATACCTGTCCTGTCTTTTGTTTCCAGGGTTTCGATTTCCGGTCCAGAGCTAGTCTACTTATTTATTTTATACGGAAACGGAATTTTGCATATTATACGGAATTTGTCATACCAGGTTTTCCTAGAGTTGAGGAATTCTATCCATTCCAGGAAAAGCACTGGTTTGAGAAACTACACTACAGGAAAGTACTAAGGAATAGGAAGCTGCTACTTATACTTCTGATTCTTGTCCAAAGATGCCAGGCCGAGACAGAAACCCAACTAGTGAAATAGAACGGATCTCTCTAATAAACTGGGGTTCTTCTCTTCGGGTTGCTGGTATCCTTATATGGATCCGTCTTGTCTCCTCGGCTCGATAAGCTAGCAAAGTCAGTTCGTTGGATTGGTCTGTCCGGTCTGTCAGTCAGGAAAGCACGTCAAGTCGGTTAATAGCTCTGGTCCGGTTTCTAACTCGGTGAATTGGTATGGTCTGGAGGCCCGGCAATAACAATAGCAGACAGGTCAGTTGTTCAAGTCCGTCTGGTTGATAGGTCAGCTCGGTATAGAATCTTGTCTGGTTTCTGAAGTCGGTAAAGTCCAATCAGTAGAGTGCCAGTTAAGTTCCTCAAGTAAGGATCTTTGATTCCTCCAATTCGGTAGGTAATCATAATAGTCTCGGCTCGGAATGCGAAGATGCTGCTAATCTGTTAAAGGGATCTAGATCGCATTTATTTGATATGCGTCCCTTCTTCAACCCCGGATGTGTACCTGACGCCAGGGAATAACGTAGTTCTAAAGTAGTGACTCGTGTCTTGGAGGTCGTCCATCCAAATGTTCCTCTTTGCCATTGCCCGCGTCTACTCCTATAACCGAATCGATGGCCTATAGCGCCATGCCATAATGAAATTATTGATCATTTCTTTGTTCGTAACATGGCGTAGTGTATCACTGGGTGCCACAATCCCATTCAATTCTTGTCCATTCAATACCATGGATATATCGATTTCTATTTTCAGAAAGCTCCTATTTCGATTGATATCTCTAGCAAATATATGCGTAGCGTATGTCAAGATAAAGTAAATCAATCCGTATGACGGCAGGGAGCGGAGGCAGCTTCAACTCAAGTGAGGAGCAAGCTTACCTCGGGCGGGTAGATTGATCGGCTCCTTCATATCTCGGGATTTCGCTTAGGCCACCCAGGCCATACCATAGAAAAAAGATCTGGTTTCCTTTCCCTCATCAACCTGCCGCTGCCGTTCTTTTATTTCACGAAAGAATCTTTCCGTCCGTATTGAGCAACTCAAATTCCTAGAAAGCCGTTGGTGCACCCACCCAGTGAGTAACTACTAATGTTACGAACAAAGAAACTTTCAAAAAGTGGACCCAACAAGCAAAGCAACGGATTGAGCTGCACTGCCTTTCGGCGTTTTAGTTAGGCGCATCCTCTTGCGGGATGAAAATCTGCCATAGCACGCTCCGCGCCTTTGAAGGAACATTTGCTCGATGATGGTCCTATCCTACGCGGGCTTACTAACGATGGCCAAGCACGCAGTCATTCCCGTTCTATTTGATAGGGGAAGCAAGCTAGTCAAAGAAGAAGGAAGCATGGGTATAGGTAAGTCTAGACATATTGACACGGGCGTATACTGAAATAGGCATAAGGCCGCTAACGCTAAGGAGACAGCACCGCTTCTTTGTTCGTAACTAGGACATGTATTGATGCTAGAGGCAGACTCCTGGCACTTATCACTCCTTAGATGAAGCAAGACAAGAGTGAGTCCGCTAAGGGACAAGTATGACTAAAAAAATGATGGCAGATTTTTATGGAAACGATTATATTTGAGTATATTGTATCATTGGGTTTGTCATTGTCGATAGCTATTCTTGTCGCCGTTAGGGCGATGATCCATCACATAAATGCTATTAATGTTGAAACACAAGTAACTGATATATCCAAAGATGTTCTTAAAGAACAAATCATTTATCAATTGGAAATACTCTATAAAGTCTATAGAGATACTACTGAGGGTGTGCACTTACCGGCAGGAGTCAATCTCCAAGAAGTAAGCACACATCTATTTTTTGTAGACGAGAGAGTGAACCTTCTAAACAGTATCTACTGTGATCTTATTGCAAAGGGAACTGGAAGTGAATACTTTGGCCAAGTTATACAATTTCTTCTGGGATAGCTTGTTGTGGGGCTTTCCGAAGGGTCGTTCTGAGAGTGGTCTCTTTTCTTTAAGGTTGCGTATATTGTCGGAGAAGGGAGGGATCCAGGCCAGGTCTAAAAGTGCCGAGTTGGGTTTGGGACAAGATCAGGAAATAGTGCATCTTATATAGTGGGTGCCAACTTGATTGCTGCTGGGATTGCTTGATAGGAAACTTTGATTGATACGAGCAGATGTGAATGAATTGAAATAGTCAATAGTGGTGATATGATCCCGGTATCTACACTCGGATCTACTTCTGCTACCGAGACTGCTGCTACTGTAAAAGCATCAGGAACGTGTCAATTCACTGAATAAAGTGCTCTTTCCATTGATTTATGGATGAAATCACGAAAAAGAGAAGGAACCACCGATTCTGCATCAAAAACAGGGGTTCTGGAGCCAGTTTCTCAAATCGTAAGTAGATCCAATCCAGGGCAGTTGATAAGTGAGGTTCTCCGGTCGAATGCAAATAAGCCAGAGCGTATCTCTTGTTTCGAGGAAGAAACAAACATCCTGGTCTCAATAGATCTTGATTCTATGCATGCGTCAGACACATCACGAGCCGGAACAAACGAGTGCTTTCAACTCACGAGCCGGAACAAACGAGTGCTTTCAACAATAAGCAATACCCGAGCTTCCTTCTACCAACCAGGATTCCGATACCAATTCCAATCTGGCACAGCACAAGGAAGTAGCGCACCAGAAGAACCAATACGAGAACCCTTCCTTCCAGCCAGAATCCGTCTTTCTTGTCCTTTGCATTCGAGGAATGGGATCTGCCTTGTGGAAACAAAAGCTATTTGTTCGAGTCAAGCAAGCGGACAGTCAGCTAAGAATACTGGAAGAGAACTCTCTAGCCCTGCACTTAAACTAGACTAGAAATCCGAAAAAACACTAGTTTTGGCCCATAGCGAAATAGAGTTTTTCTTCTCCGCGGACTCCCCATGCTTGGCGCCATAGGCTTTAGGACTTTTGGCACTAGGGAATCATACTTTGATCAGATCCGTGGACAGGCTCCCGAGGTCAAATCGGATTATGGACTTTTCCAGCTAAGTGAAAACGCACTTCACTACTAGCAAAGAAGTCAGCTCAGGGCAGGGCCGGTGGTAATCTCAGATAGGAACTTGCCGGGATCCTTCCATACCTGCCATCCACCACTACTACTGATCGTTTCCCAGAACGAGCCATACCTTTTCCCAGAATGAGAATACGGCTGAGGACGAATAGCGGCGCCTAGCTTTAGTTTCCACACGACACGATGGATCTATCACTCTCTTTAGCCAGGCCATTCTCTAGAGGAGAGTTCCGAGAATGAATTCCAATCTGGTACCAATCGTAGAAATCGTATTGTAGAGTTCTTCTCACGCCTAGCACAGCTACAAGCATTCCTCGAATGCAGAGACAAGACGGAGGATATCTGATCCCGCGGAACATCTGCTACCAACTACGGATTACCTTGTTTCCATGAAATCCATGTTTCTGGCACCTTGGCCCCCTCTACCTACGAAATTCTGATTCCTATGGTTGAAGAAAGTACAGCGTTGTCAATTCAACCTGAAAAAAGGGGAATAAGTTGACAAAGTCAGCTTGAATATTACGGTATGGATCAAAGGAAGCTATACCCGCCTTGATTTCTATCAAACTTATTAGATAGTAAAGCAGACAAGTCTGAAATGGAATGTTTGATCGGTATATGTAGGGCTCTCAAAAGAGAATCTATTTCAGCATAGTTGATTTTCAGAAGCCAACTAGAACTTCGCAGCTGCCGTATAGTTGATTGTTCCCACCAGTTTCGTTCTCATCTGGTCAGTTTCACGAATGCAAGGATTTACTACGACTCTCAGGTGTAAACCTTGGTCGTATACAGCGGTGAACTAGCTAAATATAGCTAGAGGAGTAATATAGCTAAATATAGCTATAGGGCATTCCACAGAGGTGAAATTCTCTCGGCAAAGCAGAACAAGAAGCAGCAGAAAGCAAAACAGTATAAGGGTCGTTCGGAGTTCCAGGCACAAAACAATTCTACAGAACTGGGTATACCAAACAGTTGATCAACAAGGCAAATGTCCACTAAACCAGCTAAACGGCTCACGAATTGTTTGGAATGCGACGGCAAATGTGATCTCCCAGCAATATCTCGAGTCCAAAACCTCACCCATCTACATATATCATCATCTGCGGCAAGAACATAGCAACACCAAAATCCTACCAGCAACTGCTGCAATGCACCCTCCTCACGACAGCCAACCATCGACGGTGTCAGACTATGATTCAGTTGCTGTACTACTCCTCTTTGTTCTGTTTCATGTTTTTGGCGGTTTCGTTCTTGTGTCTGAGTCCGAAGAAGACGGTGGATGTTGATCCAGTAGCAAAATTGTGCTTCCTGTTGCAGGATTTATGTATCGTGCCGTGCGTAGATACGGACGACATGGAAAAAATCCAGGTTTATGTACGACATGCTCTTTCCTTCCTTCATTCGGTGACGCACAGCGGTGGCAGAGTCTTGTTCCTGGAGTCGCTCACAACTTTTGGGAGCACCGAGATCCTGAATAAGATGCTGCACGAATTGGCTGAGGTGTTGGGAGCCCCCAATAGAGAAGGACGATGCGGAAAGGTATGGTGGGAATACAAACAGGCCTGGACAGAAGAAGTAGACGAAAGACCTCCAGGCTGTGTCGTCATTCTCAATCCTGAAAAGAGAGCGCACATCCTGAGGAAGGCGCGTCATGCAAAGGTTCCCATCATAGCCTTAGTTGACCCCGTGTTTCAATCGGATCCTAAGCTTCATCGGGACAAGCGCATAAACCATCCCATCCCGGTAGAGGGGACAGAGCAGCTCAGCGGGCTAATCAGTGACCTCATCTACCCAAAGAGTTTATTTCTGCTGTACTTTCTTAAGCACCTTCATATGCCCTTGAAGGCGGGAGTGCATATTGGTACTGAAACGAGGTTTAAAGGTACCTTTTCCCGTTGTCCGCTTTGCCTTCGTACGACTTTCCTTGGTCCCAAAAAAGGAATGGGCTTTTTCAAAATCAAACTTGTTGTTTACTCATTGTGGCAAAACAAAACTCTCTTATTTTCCTTCGAGATGAATACCAATTTGATAGAGGTGGGGCATTTTCCATGAGTGGATTCGAGAATGTGGTTAGCGAGGCTACAGAACACAATAAAATAGCATTGATAACCAGAGAGATCCGCGGGCCTATTACCAGTTTTTGCATGTTAGTAGTTTAGGTCATAATGTTAGCCATTTTAGGCCTATCAAATTCAATGAACATGTTTTGCATGGAGTCGATAAAGACAGTGATATGATTGCCGCATAATAATAATGAGTCAGTACCAAAGAGTACGAGGATAGCCCAAGCCTTCCACAAGTTCCTCGCTAAACAGTGTCTCATCTACGCTTCATTTTATACGTTTTTATCAAGAAAAAGGCCACGATAGACCATCTGATGCTAGCTCCTCAAATCATTGGCCAGAGAGGGAAATGGATACAGCAAGTCTCCCCTCATCTACCAGAACGTGTTTGGAGTTATCTTCGCTCCCACGCATGGCTAGACAACCGAAAAACAGCCTAGCAAAGATGACTTCTCTTGGGCAACGCAAGGACAAGTAGCTCTGATTACAAAACACAAGTTGGCATAACCCAAGTCAATATGATAACTCGATCATCCAGGTCTTGCCTGTGTCAGCTTCTTTCTTTGGATCAATGAAGACTTCGGCACCCTTGATCTTTTCAGATATGAATTCTAGTCGGTAAGCAATCTCCGAAACCACGAACTGATGGACATCGAACTCTTCCTTTCTTTCATTTCATGTCGGTTCAGCCGAGCCAATAGATTCCATAGGCGGGTCAGTTATAGCTGTAGTAGCCTTTGATTAGGTCCTTTCAATAGACTTTCCGTAGCTATAATTCGATAGACTTTCCGTAGCTCAGTACTGCTGATCGTTGACGCCCGCAACTGTACTTACGGCTGTACTTGTGAAAAGAGATAGAGCCGTCTCGCTATGACTCAAAGATGGTCAAAAAGCTAATAGATGGGCCACAAAAGGTAGAGGAGAGGGGGTAAGAAGAGTAGACTTACTACTGGATACAAGATAGGGTATACAGCTAAAAGGGTGAGATAGAGGAATGAAATGAGCCAGTGAAACGGTCCACGACCACAAGTATTGAGCTATAACCATAAAGGGGAGTGCCTCAAGAAAATCCATTGAAATAGAAGACCCAGGTTGTAATGGAACAGACAAAGGTTGAAGAAGACCAGCAGGAAGGGTGTGCTCACTCTTGTTGAGTTGACACACATTACAGTGAAGAACAAACTTGGAGGGAGAAAAAGAAACCAGAAGGGACCCATTGTTTCTGTGCAAGTCGAACAATGATGGAAAAGCATCCAGTATGTAGCCGACATATGCCAACAACCCAAATGCACATATGCTAGTTAAGTTGAAACTCCTAAATTAAAGCGCAAGCAACAAAACTACTTTTTTGAAGGCGCGGAGCGTTGAAGAAGAGCATAGCTCGATTAACACAACTAGGGGCAATATGGTTCATTTTCCTAGAACACCACAACAAATGTCCCTACCAGCTGTTGCCAGTGAAGCTGAAACCATGGCTACCCCTCAACAAGCCTCTAGCTCTTATCCTAGGCCTGAACCGCCTGAACCTCCAATTACCGTACCATTGGTACTGAATACGACCACCACTCACACCTATTCCAGACCTTTAAACCCCTGACCACCTAGACCTCTAGTAGCAAAGCAACTAAAAGACCCAATCACAAAAATAACCCTCTCTATCCCCCTCAAAACCTTGGCACGAACACTTGTTTCCAGCCACCTATGGCCTTCCTCACAGCTCAAAACATGAGAATATTAGACCTAATCCTGCACCTCCACCACCACAACCAAGACCCAATTCAATACCAAATATCCAATTTTCCCAACCAATACTTTTTCCCTATGCTGGAAATTCCATGAAACCAGAAGTGCCAATATATACTTACCTTAACCAACCGCTTCCAACTCAACAGCATGACCCGTACCAATACCTGCAAGAACAAAGGCCGCAAAATCAATATCAATATGGGCAGCAGATACATCAACCTCCTAGAGTTTCTTTTCCAATATTTGAAGGGGCCAGGTCTTGGATACAAAAGTGTGAACATTACTTTTCGGTGTACCAAGTTACGGATTGGTACAAGGTAGAACTTTCGGCTATGCACCTTAGGGGGAGAGCTGAAAGCTGGTACAACAGTTTCTTAGTGAATAGGGGACAAGTATCTTGGCAAGAGTGAATTCAAGAGATTGTAGAGAGGTTTGAGGTAAGAAATGTGGTTGGTGTAGTTGATGAGTTTAATCACTTGAGGCAAAGAGGAAGCCTAGAAGAGTACAAGTCACACACAATTGGCAGAATTGAGGGCTGCCATGTTGAGGTGCAATCCCTATTACGATGACAACCTTTTTCGACAAAGTTTTCTTGGGGGTAAGGGTATTGTAAATAGAGATAGATGTTTCGTCCGGCTCTGAGAAACAATTCGGCAACCCCGCTCTTCCCTTTGCCTCTTCCACATCTATTTTTCAACTTGATTCGGCTGAGTTTGAAGCAAGGATCTAATCAGATAACGCTTTGTTCTCCAATGAATGGAGGTGGAATAATTTCTTGAGATAGAGAAAGCTACATCTCGACTTTATTTAAACGAAATAAAAAGGTTAGTCCTGCTCCTAGACTTCCAATTCTAAGTAGTAGTAACGGAAAGGAACAGGTTTAGGAGAACTTTTTTTATGTCTTTCTTATAGCGATCGCTGAAAGTCAGTCAATGCCCTGGCTTCAATGAATGAAGACCGATGGGCTACGAAGTGGAGATGATGCCGTCGTGTCATTGCTCGTGATGTCTTCACCAGGATTTGACTTACCAATGTGAAAGGTACCGTGCCAGTGGTTCTATCATTTAGATAGAGAGTGATCTTTCCTTCTTGTCGAAGAAAGATATGACGTTGGGAAGGGAAAGGGAGTAGAAACGTTTTCGTAGCCTTGGGGCGAAGGGCTGAGAGTTCCGTGATCCAGTTCTTTGAGCATACATAGGTTGAGGGTTGAGGATGGAACTCCTATAGCAATCGATGTGGAAAAAGGCAACAGCCGAGAATACAAAGCAGAAAAAGCGAGTGAGATCTTTACTTTCTATTATAATACAACATAGAAGTATTTAATCAAATCAGAAAGAGCCCTGGGATTTGACCAAAACGGCATAATTGAAAGCTCTCGTCTCAGTCGCTCGCCTAAGAAAAGGTACCGGGTTGCTCCGTGATGACGAATAAGCAACCCAGCCCAATCCTTGCTTTCATAGAAAAAGGTGAATTTACTCGAATATTCGTTCAATGACTCAATATTTAGTAATCAAATCATGCGTTTGTTAGATCATTTAGTGATAAATAAAACGAGAATAAAGAGAGAGTCCTCACCTCAATATCGACAACAATGACCTGGCAAGTGAAGTAAAGTAAAGTAAAAGCAAAGTAGAGCCCGGTTGATGTCAAACGTTTTCAAATCTTACCCACCATATCCATTCATGCACGTTACTAGATGAAAAGTAAAAAATAAAGCTATGATGGTTTTAGAGCCACTTTACAACCGGTTTAGCAACTTATTCATGCCCCTACGAACGAAATATTTTGAGTTTGACAACTGGTTGACGCCGGTTGATACTCGAATGAATATATCGCCGGTAGATACTTGCTTTTCTAATGAGGTACACACTTTTTCATGTTAAGGTTTCCACTTCAAACCATCCAGATTTACACTTAAATTTATCGTTGTTGACACGGTTGACACTTGACTTCATTCAAACTGACGCTTATGTATCTATCTAGGCGGGCGGGCACTTAACCAAACTCAGGTTGACACAAACTATACAAAAGTCTTAATTAGGGTGTACAGACAACCCGATCAACCCGAAACTCCGAACAGAACCGACCCTGACTAGACCTTTTCCCAAGCAACTCCGAATACTGGAAAATCTGAATGAAATTCGATAAGAGAAATCAGAGCATGTTTCTAAATTTGTGATAACTACTTATTTATGAGTGAGAAATGCTTCATGCGAGCACCCTTGGCGGCCTGCTTTTGAGACAGGGAGGCCATGCTCGTATCTATGCTTTTCATCATTGGTCTGGTCTACTCGTACCCCACCCCACAAGGTACATCTTCGACTACCGTGCTTCTTATCTTGACGCTATACATTCAGTTCAGTCAGTCCCAGAGACTTCTCCTTAAAAGGTAATCCACCCATATCGGACTTTTCTTCACCTGGCCTCGCGGATTCAATACCGAAAGACTTCTCTTCGCATACCGACCTGCTAATTCCGGGATTTGCTGTTCTCAATGACTGGTGGATGCCTCTTTTCTACCTTAGAAATCGTTTTTTTTTATGTACCTTCTCCCTCTCTACACCTTTTTTCCGCCTCGCCGCCCAGAAAGACCTATAGAAGAAGGAAGAATTCAATCCGTATACTCCAAGCGCCGTAACTATCGCACTTTCCAAGCAACCCGTAAATGAAGAAAGTGCAATTGAAACAATCAAGAACGGAAAAATAATTAGACTCCCTCGTCAATTGTTTGGATTGGAATTAGGCTCCTCTACTCTAGTCGTCCTCTTCTATTTCGGGCAGTAGCTCAGCCCGTTCCGGGCCTTCCTTTACTGAATCTATTAGTAGTTGAACTTTTCGACATATGCCTTTATTTAGGCATTGGTTGTAGGCATCCCCTTCTCTTCAAGGAATTTCTGCGCCCGGTTCCTGATCAAGTGTTGGAAAAACCGGAATATGATGCTTTCTACTTCAGCCCTAATGTTTGAATTCCGCATACACCAAGAACGACCAATTAGCTCTAGCCAAACCTTTCACATAATTTTGCATTTATGCCCATACAAAAAGGGACAACAGGTTTTGCCCATTGGTTCAAAGAAGTATGCTAATTTCCTTGGATGTGTATTATTCTTCTGGATTTGGTCGGTTGTATTATATATATACTTATAAATATGAAAATGGAGCATTCTACTGTCAATGAAGTAAATACTCTAATTTGGAAATGTTGAGCTCTATTGTTTGGAATAGGCTCGCTCCATCCTTCCGCCCGGCTGTGCTTTTACCTTTTTTTGTAGTGGTCTCCTGGTATTTTTTTTTAAAACGCCTGCCTTTTCCAATGATGGTGGAACCAGATCCAACACTTTCGGGATATCTCCCCGTGCTGCGCTCAGCATGTCCCACCATCTGAGCTAACCTAACCTGTCCTTAGCACGGACAGCACTCAATATCTCGCAGCGGAATATGTCTACCGGAGTACGCTCCGCAAAGCTCCTCACTCGGCACACAATCTATATCCAAGTCCCCCATCGCACTCCACAAGTTTGGGACGACCCCTTTCTTAACGGTGCCTTAACACAAGGCTTCCCTACTAAACCAGTACACTAAGTACGGGATCACTACTCATGACTCCTTGGTCTTCATAGTTCTCGAGAACACGATCAACAATGTCTCCCATACATTGTATGACGAAATGCCTCCTCACTATCCAAGGCAAGTGCATGGTCTATCACCCATCACTTAAACCACTGTCATATATAGGTATCCTATCTCATCTTGGAGTTCCCTTGCCTTCAACAAGCACCCTTGTCTATCGACCAGGTTTCCAGACTAAAAATCCCCACACTCAGATAGCACCCAAGTATAAGGCCCTCTCGACTGAGCATATCATCTAGGATCCACTCCCATATGCACAGTCTACTCAACTGAACAACACGTCCAGTCTACAAATGACTCCAAGATCCCTCTTATCCTGGATCCCTGCGCGACAGCCGACTTGCCCGCAAGACTTGTCCTTTTAGGTTAGACCTTCGTCGCTCTGCACATGTCATCCTTTGCGCTCCGCTACAGAGATCAAGAATGTACAAGGTAGGTTAAGCAACGACATACCAGCGAACCCCTGGCTAACCCATTAGCCCCGTAAAGCCTAGACCAAAGGTGCCTAATAGCCTAGCCAGACTCATCGGGTAGGGAATCCCATCCTCAGCGAAGCCAGTAAGCAAGCCCAAGTCCATGCAAGAAGGCCCGCTGGATATATAAAAATTCAAAGCCCATCAAAGACTCTCCTACATGAAAGGATCTGAGTCCATCCAAATGATATTAAGCAAAATCCTATTCTGGAAAGAATGGCAAAGTAAGGGATTTCAGTCTGCTCAGAGATTGAATATCTCTCCCACGTCTGATTCATCCTAACAACTATCGATTAGGTTTTTCTACTTAATTAAGCTGCTTATGCAAAGTTTTAGAATTTGTTCACATAGGCAGCGTGATTGGGGGCATATTTGTTGCTTCCCAAGGTAGTTAGTTCACCACACAGGCATGTTAGTACTAAACTGCAGAAAACTATTAAGTCATCCAATTCATGCCGCATTGCAAGATTACTCTACCACTCTATAAATGGAGGCTCGATAAGTGTCTTCACTTCATCAAATGAAAATCAAAGAAATTGAGTACTAACACGTATTGCTATGGATGCTGCAAACAGGCTTTCGGCAGCAATTCCAGAAAAAAGGAATAGGTGTTTTAGCCAGGTCATCAAATCAGGGGGGATATGCCAAGAAGAAATCCATGGAAATCAGCATTCCAAGAACAATAAGTTGGCACTTTCTTTCAAGCCTAAACTATTTATTGAGGGAAAAGATATGAAAAACTAGAGTGGAATCGATTGAATGCACTATCGTTATGCTTTGGCCAACCCTCTTTTCCAAGTTCCTCTTGTTTATCCAATCTGTATTCCAATCATAAATCCAAGGTAAGATCAAGCCAAAGGGGAATCTAGGTACCGTTGACCCAGGAAATCCAGTATCAAAGGACCCGGGCAATAGGTTTATGACTGAACTGAAACTAGAGCAGGGAATAGCAGGATGCCTATGTTTCCAATACAGAAATCCTTAACAGAACAGAGCACAGACAATAGGGCCAACTATTGATCTTACTTTCCCTCAATAAATAGTTTGGATTGGATAAACAATCCTACTTTCATTCCAATCATAAAACAAGGGAAAAGATCAAGGGACCTTCAAAGAAAACTAGTAACCAAACCCTGACGAACTTGCATTTGTTGAGCGAAAAGAAGAGTTCAACAGGAAGAACGTATGAAGAGATTGAGATGTTTGGATCTTGGCTAAATTTATAAGCGAAGAATGCACGTGAAGTATTAAAGGTACATTCGACTATATCTCATAGTATAGAAACCATTTCTCAATCTATAGAAACCATTTGCTTTAGGTAGACGTGATGGTACTTCCACTATTTTGGCATCTTATGGAACCCAATTCGAGAAAGCCTAAACTAGATCCTTGTTATTAGAATGATGATCTCTTGGCTATGACTGAGTCATATATTAATTTAAAAGGTTTTCTCCTCCGAAAGTCCAAGTTGAGTCCAAGTAGTGGCAAACTATAATCCTTCTTTTCTTTTCCCTTCGTGGTTAGTTTCAGTTCAAATGACGAATT